>CABHPP010001401.1:0-28346 GCA_902168425.1 Peromyscus attwateri
TCTCTTTGGTATGATAGAGTGCTTTAACTCCTCAGGGACATATTTTATGAGCACATTGATTCCTCAGAGTGTAATAATACTTTGACTCAGAGCACTGCCATCCAGCCCTTATGTCCAAACACTCACAACACCTCTATCCTCTGTGACATTCAGGTTTCCCGCTGCCTACCTACTAGGTGGTCTGGGACTTTTGCCCTGATGTTCATTTTTCCAAAATTAGGAGTGGTACCTGTAGTAAAAAGGGCCAAGGAATGAACACCCTGGCCCTGACTTGACCCCAGACCAGGGCCAAGGAAAAACAGCTGGACCCTAACTTAACCTCAGGATCTGGGCTTGAAATCCCACCAATCTCTGAGCTTACCCCAGAATCAGGCTACAAAAACCCACCAATCCCAAGCTACCCTGGAAAAGCTCTGTGCCCCCACCCCCAAACCCTATATAAGCTTTGTACTCTGTTCAGTTTGCAGCTGCTTCTCACCCTTTAGAGGCAACCACCTTCCTGGATTTTTCTTTCCCAATAAATCTCTTGAGTGAGATTCGTTGTGTGGTGTGACACTTTCACTGGAGCAGAGCCCAGCTATAACAACTTTCATAGGAGCCAGAGTGGAGCAGAGTTACTGCACTTCAGGGGACCTGAGCCCAGTATAGCACTTCACCAGATACAGGGTGGAGCAGAACTATAACACTTTCGCTGGGGAAACTCTCCCCTGCCAGGGCAGAGGTGTTACACTTGCGCCGGGGAAACCTTTCCCTGGAGCAGAGCTCTAAGCTACTATGCTTACAGTGACTTTGTGGTATTCCTTGGCTCCTGACTGCCATGATACCTTTCCATCCGAGCTGCAATGCTTACAGTACTTGGTAAACAGCCCTTGCCAGTTACCATCACGGGGTTTATATATAGTGGCATGGCATGACAAATGAGCAACTCAGATCCTACCCTTTCTCACAGTCCTGGGTATAACTGCTGACATTGCCACTGGCGTGGCAGGACTGACTGTTTACCATCAGTTTTCATCTAAGTTCATCCAGGATCTCCAACAGGTGGCTCAGACCATCCTTATCCTACTCCAAGTAGACTCACTGGCCACCATAGTGCTACAAATTCAGTAAGGATTAGATTTACTAACAGCAGAGAGAGGTGGTCTTTCTTCTTCAGGGAGGAATGTTGCTTCCATGTCAACCAGTCAGGTATAGTAAAAGTTAAGATCCAATAACTCCAGACAGATTTCAAAAAACAAAAAACAAAAAACAAAAAACGTAAGAAACAGCTTTATGCCTGTGGCCAGTAGACCACTGGCAGTTCAATATGGGACTGGATACTATGCTTAACCCCCTTCTCTTCCTCTTCTTAGTCCTTATAATTGCACTCTAACTCATAAACTTCTTGTCTAGATTTCTTCAACAACAGATCCGAAAAATTTCTAATCAGACTTTTCATCAGTTGCTATTACAGAATTATTAGCACCTTAGCTATGAAGACAGAGGCATGCAATTTCCAATTATACCCTGATGATGAAGGTCAAGTTCACCCTAAGAACTTCTATGGCCCCATTCAGCAGGAAATAGTGTAATGATAACATACCCCTTTCCCAAATCCTGATTGTTTATCAATAAACAAAAAAAGGGGGGTAATGCAAGCCCCTTGAGGCGCAAAGTGGCCAGGTCCCACCCCTGAGGACTTCCAGCCACCAGGTTCCACCCACAGAACACTCTAATTGCCCTAATGGCAGGACCCAACCCCAACCCTACAGAGTAAAAAGCCCAAGCTCAGGACTTGAAATTCTACCATTTTCCAACCTAGAAAGCTCTACGCCCCCTCCTCTCCCCTCCACCCCCCCACCCCCGCCCACCCAAGAAATCCTATATAAACCCTATCTTCTCAGTTGCCTGCTGGTCTCACCAGAGCAGAGGCAAACACCATCCGGGGGTTTTCCCTTCCAATACATCTCTTGTGTGTGATTTGCTGTGCAGTATGACTTTGTGGTATTCCTTGGCTCCCGACTGCCAGGATACCTTTCCTCTCAGAGCTGTAACACACCATTCATTCCCACTTGATCCTCCCATTACATTCCCCCCCAAATCCATCCATATTTCTCTTCATAAAGAGATCTATCTGCCCCCCTCCTATACTTAACTTCTGCGGTCCTATGGATTGTAGCTTAGTTATCATTGACTTAACAGCTAATATCCACTACATATAAGTGAATATATATTATACTTGTCTTTCGGGGTCTGGGTTACCTCACTCAGGATGATTTTTTTTTCTAGTTCCATCCATTTACCTGTTAATTTCATGATTTCTTTTTTTTTTAAATAGCTACATAATACTCTGTTGTATAAATATACCACATTTTCTTTATCCATTCTTCTGTTGAAGGATATCTAGGTTGTTTGCAATTTCTGGCTATTATGAATAGAGAGGCAATGAACATGGTAGAGTAAGTGTCTCTTTGGTAGGTTGACGCATTCTTTGGGTATAAGTGCAAGAGTGGTATAGATCTTGAGGTAGATTAATTCTCATCTTCCTGAGGAACTTCCATAGTAACCATACAAGTTTTTACTCCCACCAGCAATGAATGAGTGGTCCCCTTACTCTATATCCTCACCAGCATGAGCTGTCACTTGTTTTATTGATCTTGGCCATTCTGACTGATATAAGATGAAATCTTACAAGCTTGCACTCCCACCAGCAATGGAGGGGTGTTCCCCTTGCCCCATGTCCTCAACAGCATAAGTTGTGACTTGTGTTTTTGATCTTAGCAATTCTGGCAGGTGTAAGATGGACTCTCACAGTAGTTTTGATTTGCATTTCCTTGATGACTAAGGATGTTAAATATTTCTTTAAATTTTTTTTAGCCATTTGAGTTTCCTGTATCGAGAATTTCTGTTTAGATCTATACCCCATTTTTTAATTGGGTTATTTGTTTCCTTTTTGAATTCTTTATATATTTTGGATATTAGTTCTTTATTGGATGTGTATTTGGTAAAAAATCTTTTCCCATTCTGTAGGCTACTGCTTTGTATTCATTTCCTTGCATAAGATTTTCAGTTTCATAAAGTCCTATTTTTTGATTGTTGCTTTTAGTGCCTGTGCTAACAGTGTTTTCTGTTCAGAAAGTCTTTTCCTGTGTCAATGAGTTCAAGGCTATTCCCCAATTTCTCTTCTTTCAAGTTCAGTGAATCTGGTTTTATGTTAAGGTCTTTGATTAATTTGAAGTTGAATTTTGTGCAGCGTGGTGAATATGGATCTATTTGGATGCAGCCATCAATTTGACCAGCACCATTTTTCTGAATATTTTATCAAAAATCAGGAGTCCATAGGTATGTGGCTTTATTCCTGAGTCTTCAGTTCAGTTCCATTGATCAACATGTATATTTTGTGCTAATACTATGCCCTTTTTATTACTATAGCTTTATAGTATAACTTGACATTGGGAATGGTGATATCTCCTGAATATCTTTTGTTATTCAGGATTGTTTTAGCTATCCTGAGTTTTTTGTGTTTCCATATGAAAGTAAAAGTTGCCTTTCAAGATTTGTAAAGAATTCTGTTTGAGTTTTGAGGGAGATTGCATTGAATCTGTAGACTGCTTTTGATAGAATATTCATTTTTACTATGTCAGTCTTACTGATAGATGAACATGGGAGATCTGCAAAGATGAGACATCAATGTCAGTCTTCTGATATCTTCTTCTATTTCTTTCTTCAGTGTCTTAAAATTTTTACCATACAAGTCTTTCACTTGCTTAAAGCTACCTCAAGATATTTTATATTATTTGAGGCGATAGTGAAAGTAGTCGTTTCCCTGATTTCTTTTTCAGCCTAATTATCATTTGTATATAGGAGGACTGCTGATCTCTCTGACTTAATTTTGTATCTCATTACTTTGCTAAAAGTGCTTATCAACTGTAGGAGTTTCCCAGTAGAATTTTTAGGGTCACTTATGTATACTATCATATCATCTGCAGATAAAGATACTTAGACTTCTTCCTTTCCAATTTGTATCTCTTTGATCTCTATCACTTGTTTTATTGCTCTAGTTAAAACTTCAAATACTGTATTGAATAGGAATGGAGTGTGGACAACCTTGTCTTGTTCCTGATTTTAGTGGGATTGTTTTTGAGTTTCTCTCCATTTAAGTAGCTGTTGGCTACTGGCTTTCTGTAAATTTCCTTTGTTATGTTGAGGTGTGTCCCTTGTGTCCCTAATCTCTCTAGGACTTTTATCATGAAGGGTGTTGGACTTTTATCGAAGGCCTTTTAGGCATCTAATGAGATCATCATGTGGTTTTTATTTTCCTTCAGTTTATTTATATGGTGGATTACATTTGTTGATTTTCATATGTAGAACCATCCTTCCATCTCTAGGATGAAGCCTACTTAATCATGGTGGATGATCTTTTTGATGTGTTTCTGGATTTGGTTTACAGGTATTTTGAGTATTTTTGCATCTATGTACATAAAGGAAATTGGTCTGTAATTCTCTTTCTTTGTTGGGTGTTTATGTGGTTTGGAGATCAGGGTAATTGTGGCCTCATTAAATGAATTGTGAAATGTTCCTTCTGTTTTTATTTTTGGAGTATGAGAAGCATTGACATTAACTCTTCCTTGAATGTCTGATAGAATTCTGCACTAATACCGTCTGGCCCTGGGCTTTTTTTGGTTGGTAGACTTTTAATGCCTTCTTATACTTCACTAGGGTTTATATTTAAATTTTTTATCTGATCTTGATTTAACTTTGGTAAGTGGTACCTTACCTATCAAGAAAATTATCCATTTATTTTAGATTTTCCACTTTGGTGGGGTATAGGTTTAAAGTATGTCCTTATATTCTCTGGATTTCCTTGGTGTCTATTGTTCTGTCCCCCATTTCATTTCTGATTTTGTTAATTTAGAAACTTGCTCCTGGGCGGGGCGGGAGGAGGGAGAAAGGGGGAATCTATGGCTGATATGTAAAGTTGAATTATATTGTAAAATAAAATAAAATAAATTCAAAAAAATAGAAACTTGCTCCTCCTTTTAGTAAATTTGGGTAAGAGTTTATTGATCTTACTGATTAATTTAAAAAAAAATCTCTTTGTTTCATTGATTCCTTGTATTGTTTTCTTTGTTTCTATTTTATTGATTTAAGCCTGAGTTTGATAATTTCTTCCTGTCTACTCTTTTGGGGAGTGATTTCTTTTTTGTTCTAGAGCTTTCAGATATGGTGTTAAGTTGCTAGTATGAGATCTCTTCAGTTTTTTTATGTAGGCACTTAATGCTGTGAACTTGCCTCTTAGAACCTCCTTCATTGTGTCCCATACATTTGGGTATGTTATGAATTCATTTTCATTGAATTCTAAGAAATCTTTTAATTTTGTTCTCAATTTCTATCTAGACTCATTTTTCATTAAAGAATTGTTCAATTTCCATGAGTTTGTAAACTTTCTGGTTTTTTTTTTCTGATGTTGTTGATATACAACTTTATGGTTGTCTGATAGTATGCAGGGAGTCATTTCTATTTTCTTGTATTTGTTGAGACTTGCTTTGTGTCCTACTTTGTGGTCAATTTTAGAGAAAGTTCATGAGGTGCAGAGAAGAAGATATATTCTTTTGTGTTTGGGGGAAATGATGTGTTAGTTCTGTTTGGTTTATAATGCCTGTTAGCTCCAGCACTTCTCTGTTTAGTTTTGTCTAGAAGACCTGTCTGTTTATGAAAGTGAAATATTAAAGTCTCCTGATATCAGTGTGTGATGGTCAATATGTGATTTAAATTGTGTAGTATCTTTTTATAAACTTGAGTGTCCTTGTGTTTGGTGCATAGATGTTAAGAATTGAAATGTCCTTTTGGTGGATTTTTTCCATTAATGTGTATGTAGTGTCCATCCCTATCCTAATTAATTTTGGTTCGAAGTCTATTTTGTCAGATATTAAAATTGCTACACCAGCTTGCTTTTTAGGTCCATTTGCTTGGAACATCTTTTTCCATCCTTTTACCCTGAAGTGATGTCTATCTTAGAGTGTGTTTCTTGGATGCAGCAAAAGAATGGATCCTGTTTTCATACCCAGTCTATTAGTCTCTGTCTTTTTATCAGGGACCATTGATATTGAGAGTATCAATAAGCAATGTTTGCTGATTCCTGTTTATCTTGGGGGGTGTTTGATTTGCTGGTCTGGGATTATTTATTCCCTGTGTTTTCTTGGGCATGGATAACTGTCAGAGTGCATGGATGAAGCTCTGTGAGATTTCTGAGATCTTGTGAGGAAACTTCAAATAGTCAAGACAAGAGTCTTGTCATCTCCGTTCCATAACATGGGTTGTTCTCGGAATGTGCTTTCATGCCCCGCCTAGGTGTAGCAGATAGGAGTGAATTTATTTCTGATTATTCATTACAACTGGCTATTGTTGTTTGTTTATAAGCCTCTATGGAAAAAAAAACTTGTTTTTGAGCCATGTGGCTTATCCTTATGATTGTAAACTTTACTCAGGTGATTCTTCTTAACCCTCAGAGTATAAATTGTCTGATGTTCTGAATAAAATTGGCTATTGTATGAGACATGAATCCACCCTGTTTTTAGGCTCTATTCTCCCAGGTGCATACTTTCAACTAGAACAATAAATAGTTAACCTCTTTACGTTGGAGTTTTCCTTCTAGTGCCTTCTGTAGTGCTGGATTTGTAGACAGATAATTGCCTAAATTTGGTTTTATCATGGAATGTCTTTCTTTCTCCATCTATTGATATTGTAAGTTTTGCTGGGTATAGTAATCCGGGCTGGCATCTGTGGTCTCTTTGAGTATGTAGCACATCTGTTCAGGCCCTTCTAGCCCTTAGAGTCTCCATTGAGAAGTCAGGTGTTATTCTAAAAGGTCTGCCTTTACATGTTACTTGTTCTTTTTCCATTGCAGCTTTTAATGGTCTTTATTTGTTCTGTATGTTTAATATTTTGATTATTATGTGCAGAGAGTAATAGGTCATCATCATCCCATCGTGTCCCCACCACCACCACCCAAGCTGAATTGGAAAAGTATAACAACAGGTATATTGAGCAAAGCAGCTCCCTGGTGGGTTCTCTGGTCCCAGAGTTCGAGGCCAGAGAAGTAGTATGGCCAGGGCAGGAAAATTTTATAGACTGTAGGTGAGGGGTGATGACATGTCTGCCACAAGCCAGAGTTGTGCCCAGGTATGGTCAAAAGCTGAGTGCTTAGGCAGAGACTTGGGCAGCTGGCAGCTTCAGGGGAGCAGCTGCAGTAGCTGCCAAGGATGCAGAACTGGGCTGTTTGGAGCCTTTTCTTTGTTCTGAGACTCTCTGAGCTGGCGGGGTTTGGAGAGAGAGGGAGGGAAGAAGGGAGCGGGCTTTCTGGACAGGACTGTGGAGAGGCAAGCAGAGGCTCCACCAAAACAGAGGGGACTTTTTTCTGGTCCAGTCTATTTGGTGTTTTATGTGCTTGTACTTCTTTAATAGATCTCTCCTTCTTTAGGTTAGGAAAAATTTTTTCTATGATTTTGTTAAAAATTTTTTCCATGCCTTTTGCCTGGGTTTCTTTTTTTTTTTTTTTTTTTAGAATTAGTTTTTTAAGATTTATTTATTTATTATGTATACAGTGTTCTGCCTGCATGTACGCCTGCAGGCCAGAAGAGGGCACCAGATCTCATTACAGATGGTTGTGAGCCACCATGTGGTTGCTGAGAATTGAACTCAGGACCTCTGGAAGAGCAGCCAGTGCTCCTAACCCCTGAGCCATCTCTCCAGCCCCAGTTTCTTCTTTCTCTATCTGTATTATTCTTAGAATTGATCTTTACATCGTGTCCCAGATTTCCTGGATGTTTTGTGCAGGATTTTTTTTTTTATTTAACGTTTTCCTTGACTGAGGTATCCATTTCTTCTATAGTGTCTTCAATACCTGAGATTCTTTTTTCGATTTCTTCTAGTCTATTGCCTCTGAAGTTCCTGTTCAAGTTCTTAAATTTTTCATTTTCAGATTTCCCTCAGTTTGAGTTTTCTTTTTTTTATTCTGTTTCCATTTTCAGGTCTTGAATTATTTTATTCATTTCCTTCCACTGTTTGTTTTTGTTTTCAGAGATTTCTTTAAGGGGTTTATTCATTTCCTCTTCAAGGACCTCTGTCATTCATAAAGGCTTTTTTCCATGTTTCAGCAATGCTTCAGTACTCAGGGCCTGGCTGTGGTAGGATAGCTAGGCTCTAGTGGAGACATATTGTTCTGGCTATTATTGATCCTGCCTGTTTTTATGCTGGTGTCTAGGCATCTGAGTTTGGGAAGGTTGTAATTCTAGGTGTTGTGCAGGGCTGGCCTGAAGCTAAGAAGAGGTCGAAGCATGTCTAAAACACCGAATTTTCTCATACTGGGAGCAGGAGGAGTTTGTCTGTTCCCTCACCACCACCCCACACCAGCAGACCCCAGCCCTTTGGGGTCTCCGACTGCAGACTGCCCCATGCACACAGCAAGTGATAAGCTCATACATCTCCAAGGCTACAGGGACTGGTTGCTGTTTATCTGACCACCAAAACATTCCCGGCTGGGTTTCCTTTCTTTTCTATATGACCTTGTAAGGCTCCTTCCCCAGGCCCCTACTGCTCCCAAGTATGCAAATGAAGCACCCTTGATGTTTTTGCCCCAGCCAATGATATACCACCGCAAAGATCCAACTGGCCATTCTTCCTGGGGTGTAACTGTCCCATGCCCCTCCAAATAAACTATCTGCCCTCTAACACAAGTCTCCGAGGTGTTTTCTCCCTTTGTACTGGCCACCACTCAGGATCCGTCTTCATCCCAGTGGTGTTTTGTTCCGTTTCTCCTCCTCCGTGAAAAGTTTAAATCCCCTGGTAGTGAGTAACACAGCCGCCAATATAATAAGTCAGATCAGGCCGAATTATTAAGTTCAGGTTTAATCTGAGCAGAGCATTTCTGGGTGGTTCCAGGGGAAGAGGAGCCATGAGGGAGAACCAGGAGCCGGACCTTAAATACCTTCTAGGGGTGGAGCCATGTTTGGCAGGCTTTCTGAGGCGAGGCAGAGTTTGGGGAGAAAAAGATGGAGGAAGGAGTTGAGGTGGGAATGTCCACAAGAACATTCCAGACTCTTTGGGTATATGGATGCTGGGAGCTGAGGTAGAGCTTCCACCAGAACACTTTGGTCGGGCTACTATGTGATAAGTTTAGGCCTCCTGAAGGCCTCTCCACCAACACAGCAAACTGAATCAGACCAAATTGGAAAGCCCAGGTTTACCCTGTGGGAGTGGTCTTGAGCCTCCCTGAGGAAGGAGCTGTGTTTGATAGGCTTTGAAGGGGCAGGTTTAGGGAAAGAGATGGGGAGGGGAGTTGAGGTGGATCTTCCACCAGACTCTTTCCAAACACTGTGTAATGTTAACCATGTCAGGAGGAAGCATCTAGGTGCTGGTATCTGGTCTTCTCTTTGTTGGGAGGGTGTTTTGTTTTGTTTTGTTTCTGTTGCCCTTTCTGGTTCTTAGGAGAACGTGGTGGTGCTTCTAGGTATTCCGAGCTCACACTTAGGAATGGGGATTGGCCGGAATGGAGATCTGAGGGGACCCACAGGAAGGGAGGAAAGTTGGGTATTCCACCAATATGTGCTTAGTTCCTTGGGAATGGGAGCAGAGAGTGAGGAGAGGCCACAGCAGAGGGTCTGTTACATGTCTAGGGATGAGACTAGAGGAGTGGAAATAGAGGTAAAGATCTGCAGTTAGCCTAGCTGCTACCCTGGCTGCAGTGGCTTGAGCTTTTCCAGGCATTGCCTCCTGGAGTTGGGGATGGGATAAATCAGTGAGTTTGGGCAGGGAAGTTAGGAGGGTAAGATCTGTGTGATCCACTGGAGAAGGGAAGGGGGGCTCAGCAGGTGGTCTGCTGCAGAGCTAGGGGTCAGAGTGGGTGCTGGAGTCTGGCTCCTGAGTGGATCAGGTCCCAAAGAGTAGGTGTGGAGTCAGAGGGGGAAGGAGGAGACTGACAGGATCTTAGGGTGAATCAGAATGGCTGCCTGTTTATTGAAAAAAGAATATACCTCTATAATTGCACAAAGGGTTCAATTTTAAAAGGAGAAAGGATGCATGTGAGCTGGGGTGTGGCTTGTAATCAGAGGTTGAGGAAGTTAGCATTGGCCTTGGCAAGTTAATAGGCACCAGTCATATGTTAATGTAAGAGCCATAAGTTCTTCTTGCCAAAGATAAAAATGTCTCCTTTTTTTAGCAATCAAGCCCCTGAGAGAATGGGGGCTTTTGTCTAAATGCCTGGCCTTGGGAAAAGGACTTTTTTGAGCGATCAGACATCCCACTATTGAATATTGCAGTTGTTTGTATGACTTAGTTTATCCAAATAGCTAAAGCTTAAAAGTGAGCAAAGACAAAACTAGACCAATATTATTGTGAACCTGAGTAGACCTTAAGAATTTATAAATTTTGATTATCAAATATACCTTATTTACCAAGCATATGTTACTTATCTAATTTTTCTAGCAACTTGGTATTAACTTGTGTGGGAGTAGTCAGAGTTGTCATGCTGTATGATTTCACTGTGGGGGGAATTTTTTTCCAAAGAATTATTTTGTTTAAAGAGATTATCTTTGTATACATTTTCATCCCTCAAAGCCCACACAAAATTTCCCAAAGGAAAAGGCATAAGGGAACTCCCATAACACATAGTGAAAATCATTAAAAATTCAACTAAAGGGGTACAGAGAATTGTGATCCTCAAAGTAGAAATGCTGGAACTCTGTCAAGCAGCAGTGGTCACCGTGCAGTCCACACCAAGTGGGGGATTGGATTTGGAGGAGAAGAGCACTAGGTGAAGGTCTGCAGGAAGCCTTCTTGTTCCCTGATCAGAGTGCCTATGGTTTTCTAGGGATTGATTGCCTGCTGGAGTTAGGGTCCAAGATAAAGTTCTGAGTAGTGGGAAGAAAGTTAGCAGGGAACGATCTGGGTGATCCACTGGAGATGGGGGCAGGGGACTAAGGGAGGATGCAGCAGGTGGTCAGAGATGAGACTGGGGGATTGGATTTGGGGGAGAGGAGCGATAGGTGAAGATCTGCAGTTAACCTTGTTAATTATTATTCGGCCCTGTGTTATTCATTAAGTGGCCCTGTTTACTGTGAGAAAAGCCACAAGGCACAACAAAACCCACTATAAGAGTTTATTAGGGGAAGAGAAACAGAGGGGATGTGCTTAGGCCCATGGAAGATCCTGCAGGGAGAGGGGGGAGGGGTCTGTGACCTGCTTTTTATGGATTCCCTTCCCCACCCCCACCCATCCCACCCCCACATGCGCATATGGGTTTATGTAGCTGTGCCGCATGCGCATACATGACCACTCAGCACACAGATTAGCACACAGATTACCTAGACTATAAGGCCCTGGAATGACTAAGCCTCTTGCCAGTGCATTCGCAGTCATGTAGCTGGGGGAGTGGCCGGGAATTCCAACAAACCTACCTGCTTCCCTGACTGGGGTCAACAGAACAATTTGAAGTCATTCAAAGCAATAGATAACTGACACATGCTGTAATGTGAATTCATCTGAAAACAAAATGAAAGAAGCCAGGTGCAGAGTGTTGTAGCGTGAAGGATTCTGCTATTTACATGAGGATGCCCCAAACAGGCAAAACTGTATAGAGTCTAAAGTGGATTCAGGGTTGCTAGAGGCTAACGAGAAAGGATTCAAGGGAGTGACTGCTAATAGGTAAGGTGTTACTTCTGAGTGTAACGATGTACACAATTCCATTAAAACACTGAACTCACTAATTTTATGTGCTTTAAAAGAGTGAACTTTAATGGTATGGGAATTATGTCTTAATAGGGATATTTTTAAAAATAAGAGTTCTAAACAATGGCCATTATAAGAATTCTCACTCTGAACACCAACATTATGAAGCTGAGGAAATACAATACTTTTGATATGTTAAATGATAAAAGGGAATTTATTCAGGTAAGCTTAATTAAGTCAGAGATGCCCTTTAAAACAGGCTGTTAACAAAAGAGATGTCAAAGAAGTATGGCGCATGGGATGGTTTGTATTGCTCTTGTTTACTTAAAGATGTATGGAACCACTTGACAGGAAGTAAAGGCCTTCACAGCAGTAACAGTAATCTTCACAGCAATTGAGACTATGGAAACTGTAGCTGAGTTCTCTGAAAAACATGAATGAGCCTGCAAGATGACACCGTGCTCCAAATGAGAGCACAGTAGCTGACAACCGAGCAGTCAGTGCAGCAAGTGCAATGATAGGTCAGTTGAGTGTAGAACCCAGTAGACTATGCCAGGCTTCCGAGCTACAGGATTGTGAGCTAATAGGATGGTATTTAAAGCCACAGATCCGTGCTAATTACTTACCAGTAGAAAACTAATACATTGCCCAAATGTTTTAAGCAAAAACAAACAAACAAAAATGATAGGCTGGAGAGATGGCTCAGCAGTTGAGTACTAACTGCTCTTCCAGAGGACTGGGGTCTGCAGCACCCACATGGTGGCTCACAGGGGCCCATAACTCCAGTACCAGGGCATCTGATGCCCTCTTCTGGCCTCTGCTGACACTGAATACATGTGATGCACAGACATACATGCAGGCAAAACACCCATATACATAAAAATGAATAATAAAGGGAGACTGCAGCCAGGATGTAAAATAAATGAATTAAAAAATGAATAATAAAAAATTCTTAAAGCAGATTTTATATATATGTATATATATACATATATATGTGTGTGTGTGTGTATATATATATGGGGATATGTTTGTGAATATTAATATGAAAATGTAGCATAAGTATCAACAAAAGACTTATATCTAGGTCAAAACCCAGCCCAACTATTTGTGGTTTCCAAAAACATACACAAAGCAGGCTGAATCAAAACTGTTAATGTAAGATTGTTACATGTCCATAACCAGCCACTTATTGATTGACTAGAAGGATGGGACTCAAAGACAATAGTACTCTCACAATATTTTTTATATTATGTTAATCTAATCAGTAAGAAGAAAAGACATATCAAGTAGAGTTCAGAAAAGTCTTGTACAAGCTTATGAAGTTTTTCCCGCAATGAGTGTTCACACAGAATATATCCCTTCCTTAACCAGTCAGATGCTACAGTGTGTGTGTAGTGTTTCTATACAAGGAAGGCTGCTTAAAACCCAAAATCTTTGTCTGGAAATGTAGTTCAGTGATACAGCACTAGTTTAGCAAGCACAAAATCCTGTATCCAATCTCCAGTATATGTACAAACACACACACACATACACACAGAAAGAACAAATTCCAGAGATTTAATGGGGTCTAGTTATATAGGCAAAGCAACTGATCACAGCTATCAAGATTCCAGATTCCCAAAAGGATGATATGTTAGTGGTTTAGTGCCACATATGAGCACAATAGCTTTATGATGTGGAATGTCCTTCTGTATGCTGTGAATATGTGTTGCTTCTGTTGGTTGATGAATAAAGCTGCTTTGGCCTATGGCAGAGCAGAATGTAGCTAGGTGGGAAATCCAAGCAGTGATTCAGGGAGAAGAAGGGCGGGGTCAAAAGAAACACCATCCAGCAGCCCAAAGAGCAAGATGCCAGCAGACTGGTAATGCCACAGCCACATAGCAATACATAGATTAATAGAAATGGGTTAATTTAAGTTGTAAGAGCTAGTTAGTAATAAGCCTGAGCCATGGGCCAAACATTTGTAATTAGTATTAAGTCTCTGAATGATTATTTGGATACAGCTATGGGAACTGGCAGACAGGACAGAAAAAAGCTTCCATTTACAGCTTTTTCAATGTTAAAAATTGTGGGGGGCAGGGGAGGTTTCCATTGACCAGCCTCACAAGCTAGTCTTCCTGTAATAACCACCTTTGGTTTGAGCTTTGTTAACTAATTTTCTGTGTTGTCCACCCACCCCTGCTTCTGTACTGTCTGTCTCCATCCTTGAATGTCTCACTTTGTCCCTGGCTTCAAATGTGCTCTTGCCTAACTCTTTAGTTTATATAATAAACTTAACTTTTTTGATATCCTTCTCTAGCTAAAGATTATCTTCTTCCTCTGGATCTTATAGACTGTGTTGGCATTTCTTGTATCCCAAAGCTTTCCATAGTTGGTTGTTTGCTGGGGGTAGGGGACAGGTTGTGGCCATAGTTCTTGTCATGTAAATGACATCTTTCTGACATGTATCTCCCAGTTCTTAGCAAGTCACCTTTTCTGAGCCCACAAACTAAAACTATTAGTATTTTTTCAGAGTTCTTCATTGCAAGTGATAGAATCTAGTCTAGCTAGATTAAAGCTAGAATTACAGTTTATCCAAGGATCACCTAAGTAAGGGACATGTCCTACAAAATCATTGGGAGAAGTGAAGTGAGAAATTTATTGCGAGAAGGAGATGCTGAATAGGAAATACCTATCGTTACTGTAATGAAGCTGGGGAAAAGAAATTATATTACTCTTGCTACTGCTAACACCACTACGGTGACTCCTTGCAATCAAAATACCTCCAATTACGTTTCTGAGAAAACCATGTTTCTCTCTTTGCATGCTGCCTCACCTACTCATTACTTGTCCAGATTTTATGAGCATGGTTTCTATATAGGAATTGACTTCACCTGAGGGACTTTATTTTCATTGGATTCTGAAAATTGCAGTCATTAGCTGGCCAATCTTTAACAGGAATGCAAGTCTGGAAGGAACAGAAGTAGGTCTCCACTGAGCCTGTATGCAGATATTGCCACATCATTCCACAAGGTCCAGATGAACTGGGCATTATTTTTGACATCTTTGATGTCTTTCAGTCTCCATAGACCTCCTGCCTCTAACTACTATGGTACTCAGGGTCATTTTTACCAAGTTTAAAATAATTATGCATTATCCTGAAGCTTTCATGGTTTTTAACATTTGTCTTGTGTATCTAACTAGCATTGTTTCTTCAGTGTTTTTTAACCTAAAATTTTAGTACCTAATAGTAATTTTCCCAAGCTGAGGCCATAGCAGATCCTCATTAAATCTTGAATCATTGATTGTTGAATTAAAAATTTTATTTCTTCCAAGAACTATGTTCCGCCTATCTATTGCTGGTCTACCCCAAATACACAGTGATTTGAAACAAATCAGTAACTGTTCTTCTAGGTCTAAGGGTAACTGAGTTTAACTAGGATACTTCTCATTTGGGGTCTCTCAAGTGTTCACAGTTAAATGGTGACTATAATTACCTGATGGCATCTGTACTCATGTGACTGCTGACCCCCAATATTCTTCATGGCTTCTGTTTCCAGAAGACTAACTTGGGTTTATTGTGTGGTGGCTTCAGATTCAAAGAAAGGAAAAGGCAAGCTTTTTGTCAACTTAAAGTTTAAGTCCCAAACTGGCATAGTGTGTCTTTATTGATTTTACTGGTTGAAACAGATACAAAACAACCCCAAATTCAAGGAGGTGGAAATAAGACTACCTTGCAAAGGAGAAATGGTATTAGCATGCAAAGAAGGAAGGAACTGATACTACCCAACTTTAGAGTGAGTGACCACAGGGAGTTGAAACAGTAGATAACTGTATATGTCCTCTTGTAACCTTAGACACCAAACTACCCCATTTGTATAGTCAACAAGCATCACTATACAGCTACCACTGAAGGAATAGGCAGCATCTTCCATCCCAGTGTCCAGGGATGTAGAATGACTTACCCATGTTTTCTGACTTTAGCACCATGTTTTCGGTGTCTTAGGACATTGAACAAAAGTAGAAAAAAATATGTGATTCTTTAGTAATTTTTAGTGTTTCAAAACGCTTTAATTTTTGCTTCCTTGGCCAAAGGAAGTAGTAATATTTTGTCTTACTGAAGTGAGAGGAAAGTGAAGAGTCAGCTCTGTTCGTGTAACTACTGACCACATAAAAACTAGAATTGATAGAGTCCTGAATTCTCAGTTCCTACATTGATTTGTTGCTCCATTCCAAGATATGAGTTTTCTGACAACTTGAAGAAATGTTTATGATTCATGGAAAGAGCCCTGGCATAATCTTAGGATCAGTCATCTACATAAGCTTGTATTAGAGAATGGCATATTCCTATAAATTTTAAAACTCATTTCTGGGTCTGGAGAAATGGTTCAGTGGATTAACTCCTGCAGTGCAAGCATGAGGAGCAGAGCTCAGGTCCGCAGAATCGATATAAATGTCAGATGGGCATGGCAGCCCACCTGTAATTCCAGCATTTGGAAGATGGAGATAGGATCCTTGGAGCAAGCTGGTTATATTAGTGGGCTCTGGGTTCAACTGAGAGACTTTGCTTCAGTGAATAAGGTGGGAAGTGATCAAGGAAAACTAAAGTCATCCTTGAGCCTACACACATGGATACCATACACACATATATGTGCAAATCAAAAACTCATTTTACTACATTTTTATTGATATTATGCTTAGTTAGACCACATATTTAAAAACCAGCATGTAGCTCAAAATATCATGTCATTAAATATGAACATATAGCATTTAATTTACATAGTATGGGATGTGGTGGTATCAGGAAAATTAGAGATCACTGCAAGGTAAAGTAATCTAAAGTGGTTTTCTGGTGGAGGTAGAACTTGAAATATATGTAAACAGAAGCATGGACACACTTGTGTGTGTGTGTATCAGCAAGGGGCTACAACATAATTGAATATGAGTAAAAATTTAGTTTGGAGGGATTAGAGACATAGAGGCAATGAGAAGACTGATGCTGGAGCAAAGGATTTGGACTATGAAAGAAGATAAATCAGACAAACATACACGAAAGCCTCTGTTTGGCCAACCAAACATGCTGAACAAGATTGGGTTGGAAGCAAAGCTAAGTATGAGTCAGATTTATAGTATGCTGAGGACAGATCAGAACAAGAAGAGGGTTTGTGGGTGTGATTTTTTTTTTCTATCATGGCTTATAGCAACCATGGCATATAGGGTGACAGCAGTAAGAATAATACATGCAGTATCACAGAAAGTAGGTAGACTTTTCATTCGTTTACTAGGGCTGCCCTAAAAACTACCACAGACTGAGTGGCTTAGATGGCAATTTACTCGCTTGGAATTCTAGAAGCCTACAGTCTGAAATTAAGGATGTTAAAAGGGCATTGTGAAACCCGTAAGGGATGAATCATTTCTTTTTATCTTTCTGGTAGTTGGCTGGCAGTGATTTTGTTGTTTGTTTTATGGTGAGGATTCACATCCTCTACATATCAAAACTCTACATAGCAGGCTTTACCCACTGTGCCATCTCCCCAACCCCAACTTTGCATTCGTTTGTTTATGTATCTAGGCATTGTTCCGTTATGCAGCCTAGGCTTGCCTGGCGCTCACTAAGACAGGGTAGCCTTCACTTGGTAGACCCAGCTTCCTCAGTCTGGCAAGTACTTCAGTAGAGGTTGGTACCACCATGCCTAGCTTAGCCTCACTTTTAAATCCTGAGGTCCATCAAGTACAATGATATGTTCAGAAGATGGATTTTCTTTAGAAGAAAGTTAGAAATCAAGTCTTTTTATTTTCTTGATCTTGGTTTTTTGGGGTTTGTTTTTTGTTTTTTGTTTTTTTGTTTTTTGTTTTTTTTTTTAGACAGTCTTTCTATGTAGTCTTGGCTGTCCTGGAACTTGCTATGTAGACCATATTGGTCTCAATCTCACAGATACCTACCTGCTTGCCTGCCTCTGATTCCTGAGTGCCAGGTTAAAGTCATGTACCACCATGCCTGGATAAGTCTTATTTCTTATAGAAATTTAAAGAGGTGCTATTCCTTATTCCTTTTAACTGTAAGTGTGAACATTTACCAAGAAATCCAGTGTGAAATCACTGAAAGTTTAGAATTGCTGTACTTTGTTCAACTAGATAAATGTAGAGGGTAGAGGCAGTTTGGTGATGGTCTTCCTTTGAGGTATGCTGTTTCCTACAAGGTTATGGTACTGGGCCTTTGAGGGATCAGCTAGTCCTTTCCTTTGCTCACAGGGTGTATAAATGCTCATCAGAAGGATTAGAAAGCCATACAGCAGTAATCAACACTTAACCAATCTAAAGGACAGAATGTGTGAGCCAGCCAACTTTGTACTATATTTTCTTTCTTCTTCCAGAATCTTCCCCAGGTGTGACAGAAGTGAGCATAATAGAAAAGCTGCCTGCTGAACGTCATATGATTTCTTCATGGGAACAAGTAAGTGATTCTGTGTAGAACCTTCATCTCCCAACAAAGAAAGGTCAATTTAAATGCCCCTGGGAAGGAATGATTAGAGCAAGAAACATATTCTTACGTTAGGCCACAACTGCCTTTTATTCCATTCCACTTTCCCAGCGAAGTGTCTTCTCTGACCCTGGTAATCTTATGAAAGCAGTGGATGTTTAAGTTGTATTTATACACAACAAAACTACAAGTCCAGCTGTGGAAGAAAAAGATGCCTATTAGTATTCATCATGCTAAACAGGACTCTCCTTTCTTATAACCTTACTAACTTTATAGACCCCTAACTTCTTACCTAACCAGTCCTAGGAATGTAGATTGAGCACATAAATTTCCTTTTTTGCATACTAACTGATATTAGTTCTCAGCTGACCTCCTCCCTTAACCACTCCATTTTCAGGTTGTAAAAGAAAGCCTGACACTCACTGCCTGAGGAAACTCTTACCTGCCCTTATGACCTTGCAGGAATTCTGGCCTGGTGACCTGGCTGGAGGGGAGGATTGTGATTGTTTGGGTATATAACTGTAAAGCTAGAGACTAAAAACTTGAATTAAAGCAAGTGGACTAAAGAACTCGATGTACTTAGATTCTTTTCCCGAAAATAATCCTCGCTGTTCATAGTTTCTCTCCTGAGGCCCTAGGAAGTATAATATTAAGACTGGTCCTTTTAATAGTATACAAGACCTTCAGCCCTTCAGCTCCTACTCTTCTGGTTAGTGCTTCATTTCCCCCTCTGCAGTGCATTGACAGCCTTGTTATAGGGTCTTGTTCATCTCCTTCACATCTAAGTGGAACAAAGCAATACCTCCAGTCTGTTTCCCTTCTAGGTGTTTAGTCTTTGCATGCAGAGCGTGTAGAAAATGTGTTTAAGCAGGGTTCAGGAAGTATTTTCTGTTAAAGGAACAAGTAATAGTTTAGGCTCTGTGGCATCTTTGTCTGTCACATCAACTCATTTTTCCTATGGGGACATTGAAATCAGCCATCAACAAACAAGTGCAGGACTGATTAAATAATTTTTTATATTAAAAAAGTGATATGACAGGTGTAAAGGGCCTGTGTGCTACAGTTTACCCAGCCCTGGTCTAAATGACTGTCCCTTTTTGCCCCTTCCTCTTATCTTCTAGCTGTCTACAGCCTGTCTTCCTCTACTGCCATTCCTTAGCACCACTCTGCCACCTCGTTTCCTTGTCTGTTTTTAGTATCAGGGTAGTACTGGCTTTGTAAATGAATTTGGAAGGGTTGCCTCTTTTCAATACATTGAAATAGTTTGAAAAGAAATAATAATTTTCCTTAAGTGTATGGTAAGGTCTCTGGTAGACATACAGTCCTGGGTTTTCTTTATTGGGAGATTTTATTACTGCTCAATTCTTACTCATTATTGGTCTATTCAGGCTTTCTGTATCCTCCTGGTTCTAATTTTTTGTTTGGTTATAAATTTCCTCTAGCAATTCTGGTTTATTCTGGCTTTTCTCGCTCCTTTGTTGTGTTATTAGGGTATGTATTTGAAGTCTTTTCTGTGTGTGTGTGTGTGTGTGTGTGTGTGTGTGTGTGTGTGTGTGTAGGCACTGACTGGTATAAACGTCTCTCTTAGTACTGCTTTTGCTATACCTTGTAGGTTTTGTTATTAATATGTTTAAATTTTTCTGTTACCCTTTGTGGTGGTTTGAAAGAAAATGACCACCAAAGGGAGTGGTGCTATTAGGAGGTGGGGCCTTGTTGGAGGAAGTGTGTTACTGTGGGGACAGGCTTTGAGGTCTCATATATGCTCAAGATACTGCCCAGTGTCTCAGACCACTTCCTCTTGCCTGTGAGTCAAGATGTAAGAGTTCCTAGTTCCTTCTCCAGCATCACATCTGCCTGCATGCCTCTATGCTTCCCATCATGACGATGATGGACTGAACCTCTGAACTGTAAGTGAGCCACCACAGTTAAATGTTTCCCTTTATAAGAGTTGCTGTGGTCATGGTGTCTCTTCACAGCAATAGAAACTCTAACTAAGATAACTTGTTTTAAGAAATGTTTACATTTCTCTTTGATTTCTTCATTGATTCAGTTTTTCTGAAGAGAATGTTGTTTAACTGACATATTTGTGTTTTCTTAAGTCCTTCTTACTGATTCCCAGTTTTATTCCATTGTGGTCTGTGGGGGACCCGCTCCCACTTTTTTCCCCCAGGATACTCTAGAAGTGAGGAATAAAAGATTTAGATAGAAATATAGAGGGGAGAGAGACGGATAGAAACATAGGATAGCCTCGGGAGGGCCTGGATCCTTATCCACCAGCTCCTTCTGTCTCTTCTAAAGGGCTTTTTAAAGGAATGCCAAGGGGTAGAGCAAAGAATTCCCACCCCCTCAGCACAGCCAAGTACAGACCTTTCCAAACACCTGGTAACTACACACGTGGTCAATTCATCCCCTTATGCATCCCTGCTGGGTAAAGCAAGCTCAGATCTCACTAGGAAACCTCTCTGGGCTTCCACAGTGGTCAGAATTTTTTTTTTAATTTCATGAGACTATGTTATAGATTATCGTAATTTTCTTATAGAATGTTCCATGTGTTAAAAAGAAGAGTGTTATTCTGCAGCTTTTGGTTGATATGGACTATAAGTGTGTGTTATGTCCATAAAGTCTGAAGAATAGCTTAACTTTTTTGTTGATTTTTATGAATGATTTGTCCACTGATAAAAGTTATCTGTTGATAAAATTGCTTCTGTACCTGATTGTTGCTAGTTTAGAGTCTGTTAGTCTATTAGAGCAAATGTCTTGTCTTTATTAAATATTTGAGTATATATATTGTGGTAGTTGAATGTAATTCACCCCCATAATCCCAGAGGGAGTGGCACTGTTAGGAGGTATGGCATTGTTGAAGTAGATGTGGCCTTGTTGGAGGAAGTATGTCACTGTGGGGGTGGGCTTTGTGGTGTCTTTTGCTTAAGCTTTATTTAGTGTCACATTCAACTTCCTGGTCAAGCTGTAAGCCAGTGCCATGTCTGCCTGCATACTGCCACGTTCCCCACCATGATGATAATGGACTGAACCTCTGAACTGTAAGCTACCTCCTAAGTTAAATGTTTTCCTTTGTAAGACTTGCTGTGGTTTTAGTGTCTCTTCACAGCAATAGAAACCGTAACTAAGATAAATATATAAACACACACACACACACACACACACACACACACACACACACACACGCACACGCATACTTGTCTTGGGAAGATTTAATAATTCTTAATATTCTTAATATTTAAAGGTTCTGTGCAATATTCTTTGTTGGCATTTTTTTTTCAGAACCCTGAGCATATCCAATTCTCTTCATTTGTATGATTTCTGAAGAAGACTGTTGTTAGACTCTTCTGGTTTTATTTTAATTTGAAGTAGAGAAAAAAAATGAAGTTTGTCTTATAGTTTTGGAGGTTTCATGAAGTATGGCAAAGCAGAGTAGCTTGTATTATGGTTGCCAGGAAACAAAAAGAGAATTGCCTGTGCTGGGCTTTCTCCCTTCCTGCTTTGTACTCCACCAGGACCTCACATTATGGGATACTGCCCCCCAAATTTAGGATGGGTCTCCTGCCTCAGTTAATCCTGTCTAGAAACACTCTGACATACGTATTCCGATGTATGCTTTACTAATCTAGGTGCTTCTCTAGTCCAATAAAAATGATCATGTTTCCATTCTTAAATTTTTTTATACTTTTGATAGTTTGCTTATACCATATTATTCACTTTTGTTGGAATGCATTAGGACAGTGGTTCTCAACCTGTGGATCTCAACCCCTTTGGCAAAAATACTTATGTTACGATTCATAGCAGTAGCAAAATTACAGTTATGAAGTAGCAGTGAAATAATTTTATAGTTGGGGGTCACCACAACATGAGGAATCTATTAAAGCGTCACAGCATTAGGAAGGTTGAAAACTACTGCATTAGAGCCTTTAAACTTCCTAGACTGGGATATCAGTATCTCTACCAAGACTTTGAACTTCCTAGACTGGGATATCAGTATCTCTACCAAGATTTTGCATTATTCCCACTTGCCAATTATTTTCAGCAATTGCTTCCTTGCATACATTTTCTCTGCTTCTCCCTTCTTCTGAATACCTGTAATGCAATAGTTTGCAGTCTTGATGGTGGCCTATAAATTTTAAAGGCTCTTTTCATTCTTTTTATTTTTGCTTGGGATTATTTCAAAGATATGTATTCAAGCATGGAAATCTTCCTTCTGCTTGATCTGTTCTGCTGGTGAGACTCTTACTGTGTCATTTAGCTCTTTAGCTTCAGAATTCCTATTTGCTGCTTTCTTATAATTTTCATTTCTTTGTTCATTGCAGTCAGAAAGTTTCTCTAGTCCCGCCCAGTCCTGTCCGGTCCCGCAGTCCCTCACCTGCTTATAAAATAATCATTCAAAGGCTTATATTAATTACCAATTGTATGGCCTATGGCAGGCTTCTTGTTAGCTAGCTCTTACAACTTAACCCATTTCTATTAATCTATAAATTGCCACATGGCCATCTTGCTGCTCCTTCGGCAGCTGGTGTCTCTTCTGCCTCTGCCTTTCTTCTCTCTGTCTTGGATTTCCCACCTACCTCCAAGCTGCTTTGCCAGAGGCCAGAACAGCGTTATTTATAGCCAATGGGAGCAACACATATTCACAGCATACAGAAAGACATCCCACAGCAGTTCACTCATATCTTTCATCTTATAAATTTTCCTTTAAAACCATGCAGTTGACTTCCTTCTTAAGCAGAGCATTGCTTTGCTTTGCTTTGGGATCTATTGCTAGAACATTGTGTTCTTTGGAGGTATTTTGCTTTGCTTTGTTTCATGCTTCATGTGTCACTTTGTCAGGTGTTTTTGGTTTTGTTTTGGGGGGTTTTTTGGTGGGGATTTTGGTTTTGTTTTGTATCTGGCAAGTTGGTTGTTTGCACTAATTTTTGTAGAATGGCTTTTATAATAAAAGATTTTATAGCATCTGTCCTAGAGTGTTGGCTAAATATATTACATTGAGTTTGGCAACATGTTGGCCCTTCAGTGTTCATATGATTTCTTCAGCAGTAATCAAAGTTGATAATATCTAGAGATAATTCCCTGGCCTCTGCTGCAGTAGTTGCCAAATTCTCACAACACCTCAGATGCAGGTCTTTCACTACAGCTCTAGACATAGTGCACCAAGCTAGGTGTGGGGTAACTGTCAATTTTTTTAGGCCACATGGTGGGGTACTATCCCAGCATACCCAGCAGTGGAATACATTGTTAGTATCTGAGATATTCTTATAGGCTAGGACATCCAATGGGCTCAGGCCAATGACTGCCAGTGTCCAAGAGCTGCAGAGGTATCCTCTGCAGGTTATCTGGGGCCAACTTCTCCAGACAGGCTTCCCAGCTGTTTCCCAGGAACAAGAGTGGATGAGCAGGATGTTCCCTTTATGTCTCAAGGCATCAACAGACAAAGCTTCTGAGATTGGGGGGGGGGGGGTGTTCAGCTGCTTCTTATCTGTTGAAAGATAACTGTGGCTTCTCCCTGGGCTTCACAGAGCTAAGTCACTCGAAGAATGCAGCTCAGCTGCTCCCTACCACCAACCCTGAATTCCCAGATGAATGGAACCACCTGTCTACTTCCCAAGGCCTTTGTAGATTGAGCTTCTCAGGGTGGCTGCCAGGCTATTTTGGGAGCTGAGAGTCAACAAAGTCTCCTAAGCTGTTGGAACAGCTTTCTAGTTATTTCACAGTACCCTTGGTGGGAAAGGTCCCATGATACTGCTATTCATCAGGAGCCTGGATGAGTGAGAGTAGAATTTGTGCAGTACTCTTTCTCTGGGTATTCCTGTGGTGTGGTAGCATATGGTGATCAAGGAGCTCCCCAAACTGAGCGTAGGAACTAAACTATTTTAGCAGCAGATACCTTAGGTGTCTGGGGTGTGAATAGGGTTTACCATGAGCCCCTTCTTATTACTCTGTCTCTATCAAATCAGTCTGTATAGGTTGATCTAGAGATGGAACGGTAGCTATGTTCTTAGTTCCCTCCAAGAAGGCCATTGTTTCCCTGAGCCCTTCAGCATCTCTCCCACTATGGCACTCTTCCTCAAAAGCCCAGTGGAATAGCCATTCTTGGTTTGTTTGTTTGTGTCTCCAATTAGAGGGTGGTTTGCCAGACACCACTGGTGAGCCATTTTGCTCACCCATAAATCTCCTTTGGATGCTAAAACACCACTGTCTTCTGACCTCCCCACCCACTCAGGACCCTTCCTAGTTTTCTTTGCCCATCATAGATCCACAACATCTGATGTACATTTGTCTCTGTATAAAGCTAACAGTAGCTTAGATGAAGAATTTTTTTTTATGTAAGAAGTCTTGTGGGTAGGCAGTTTGAGTTACTTCATCAGATCTGACAATATTAAGCCACTACCTCTGCAATTCTTGGGTTTTTTTTTTTTTTTTTTTTTTTTTTTTTGCTGGCAACATAACTACTAAATTCATACCTGTCACCTAGAGCCCAAGGCAGGAAGAAAAGCTGATTCCCTATCTATCACTTTTGACCAGGAAAGTGAAAGATTGCTCAAAAACCTCCTCATTGGACATGTGTTTACATCTTAATCTGCAGCCTGGGTTGCAGCAGTCTTAAAAAGCAAGTGTTAAATAGGATACGATGCTCTTTCCGCTAAAAGGATTCTGCCAAGGATGAAGAGGAAGGTGGGTTTGCATTAGCAGTCCATGTATAACTTCCTTTGTCTTGGCTTGTTCATCTGTTTCTAGTGCCCAACCTGCACTAACACCATAATAGACACTTATTAATGGTGGATGAATGAATGAATTAGACAAAACAAGTCAGGAGAATATAGGACTATGAAATCATAGGTTGGCTGTTTTTATGGAGTCCTAAGATAGAAGGTACAGTACCCAAGAGCTGTGAAGCCAGGTTGCTGCCTTTTCAAAGATGTCCCTGCCAATCCTTCTGCTTCTGAATCTTAACTGGGTAAGCCTAAAGGCATTATTGACCTCAAGGTAATCTTAGCTGAGCTCTATCAGAGCCTCTGCAATGCATGTGTTGACCCCCAAATAAGAAAAATTGTATAATTATTTTTAATTGTGTACTTTTAGAGGGAGAAAAGATTAAGCTATGTCTCTTCTGAGTCTTAAGCAATTCATCTCTGGCCCCAGACTCTCATACCATACTCATCAAAAGGTTTCAGTAAACTACCTCCTCTGCCTCCACCTCCATAGCCCAGGTTTTCCCTCCACTAGAGAATGTCCTCTCCTAGAAGACTCTAAGTAGATGTATTTGTACTCATGGCTTCAGAGTGCCTCATGTGCCTTCTTGGTGGGCTTCATGAGCAGCCCTTTATTTGGCTGTATTTGCAACAGGCTCTCGGATTGCCAGCTTAGCAAAGACAAACACCTGTTTCAAAATTAATATCCACTCTCTGCCCCTTTGTATCTGCTGTCCTATGCCCTTCCCAGATAAAATACTTCAATGGTGGAGGGAATGGTAGCATACAGGATTGTGTAGAAATAGGCAGGTGAGCTAGAGACAGTGGGCAGCTCCTCCTCCTTCTCCCCTGAGGTCTAGACAGTTCTAATGAAGAGTTTCTAGGAATTCAGTTGGTTCCCAAAACTGATGATGTAATAGTAGAGTTTCTAGTAGATTCCATTTTTAGTGTAGTTTAAAGAAATTTGTAGGTAGGCTCAGAGGGAGGAAAAAAAATTGAGACTGGAGAACTATGTTACAGAATCCTATATTGCGCTAAAATGTATGATTTCAGTGTCATTGGTCTTCAGGGTTATTCTCTCGCCTTGACTTTCTCTTTAGCTCCTCCCTCCAATCTTTAGTATGTCCCCTCCTTCATTCACTTCCTGCCCATTATCTCCTTTCTCCTTCCTTCTCACTATCGAATTCCCCTCAGGTGCCTGCCCTGAGGAGATTTCTCCCAGAGTCCTAGGGAAGATGCTACAAGTGGCTGGGATACTAATCTGAGGGATATCAAATGAGTCTAAGTACACCGAGCTTTCTTCCATCCATTCACGTTATTCTTCTAAGTCAAGTCTACATGACTTCTTTTCTCTTCTCCTACTTAGCTCCTCTGTCCCTTCTTTTGCTGTTCTCTTGTTGTTCTCTTAGTCCTTCCCCTTCGTTCTCCCCCCAAGCATGTATGTATCCATTCATTAACAACTTGTTGGTAAAAACTACAAAGTCAACTCTCAGGGACAAGTATTCTGGTAAGAGTCACACTTGGTGAAGACTTGGTCAGCTTAATTGGTGACTGACAACAGCTGCAGATTGTAAAAAGCTCTGGCTGTCTCTTAAAGGGATAACTACAAGGGTGACAAGGGAAGAAATGAAACCAATGAGAGATTTAGTGAAAAGGCAAAAATATGTGTACTGTTTTATGTGATTAATAATATTTGACATGGTTAGTCAGTTAACAGCCTTCTGTTAATCACCTGAATTTCAGGACCTATACATAATTAGTCCACTGAGCCTAAAGTGTTGAATTAAAAACTGGTCTAGAAATAAACACAAAGTGTTAATTGTTATTTGAATCAGAGTGGGGAGGTGCCAGTGGAGGAAGCTTAGGGCAGCATAGATGCTATTGTTCTCTTGAAGGACTAAGATATACCAAGGCCAGACACCTGCACTATCACTTCTAGTTTGCTGTAATTCTTCTGAAGGGTTTTGATCCAACAAGGCCAGGCACCTGCAATTCTGCTCTGTGAAAGTTCTACGAGGCCAGTTTTGCCTTGTCAGTGGCTAAGAATGGAGAAAAAGACCTCTAAGTGTCTACAGTCTGCATGGAACAATAAACCTAATTATGAAGCATATTCTAGTATGTTTCTATTCATAAAAAATGTACAGTTAAATAAGAAACCATCTTCTAGATTATCCACAATTATGTGTGCCCATAAGATTGAGATGTAATCATGAGATTACTGACATGTACACATAACATGGAGATGCGTGGTAAATGGGGAGAATCATAGCTGTTATTGCATAAGTTTACAACAAGAAACAGCCAATTCATTCAAAGGCAGTAATTCCATAATGCCTTGCATGATGTTTTCCCCCAACAGAACCCTTGGTTCTGACACGTTGACATGAACACTAGTTGTCACCTGCTGTATACTCCCATGGTCTTTTGCTACTAGCAGCTCTCAATATCTCATCTTCTACCACCAAAGGTGGGGAGCAAAAGGAAAAAGAGTGAGTATGCATTTGTTGGGGTAGGATGCCCTCTGAAGTAGGTAGGCTGTTCTCCCCACCCCAGGAAAAGCAAGCTTTATATTGGCTGAAAGAGAAACTAAAGTAGCAGCGATTGAGTCGCTGGCCAGGGCAGATAAGCCACCTAAAAAACAGTACCTTGAAAATTTCACTGAGTAATGCTAGCTATGGCAGGAAGCCCTGTCAGGACCTTGGGTGCCTAAGACAGAAAGACCTGTAGCAAAGCAACCCTCAAGGCCAGACCAGGACCTACCAGTCATTTTATGAGAAGGATAGTGTAGTGTTTTTCATGAAATTTGGTTTACTTCACAATTTATGTGCTCAGGTTAGTACTTGAAATATTTTATTTTGGTAGTTTTCCCTGTTGTATGAATTTTGAAAAATTCTTTTTTTTTTAAACTTGGTGCAGGTGTGCATTGCTCAATCAGTAAAGTACTGACACAGCATGAGGACCTGTGTCTGATACCCAGAACCTATGGGTGGGGAGCCAAGTGTGGTGGGTGCACTTGTAATCCCAATTCAGTGAGAGTCCTTGTATCAAAAAGCAAAAAGTTAGACAGCACCTGAAGAATGACACCCAAGATTGGCCTCTGGCATCCATGGGCACATAGGCTTATACCCATGCATTCACACACACACACACACACACACACACACACACACACACACACCTGCTTGTATAAAATAATGGTTTTCTTGGTAAGATTAATACATCAGCAAATGAGTCATTAGTACTACTGGAATTCTCCAGCCTTACTTAAAGATGACCCTACCCGCCCTTTTCTGCTGGTATTTCATAGACTGTCTATTAAGAACAGCTGGAAGAGCTGAGCATAGTGGTGCACACTGCAATCCCAGCAATTCAGAAAGCTGAAGCAGGGGAATCATGAGTTGAGGGCTGCTGGGGCTACAGAGCCAGACACACACACACACACACACACACACACACACACACACACACACACACAAAATATATAT
>CABHPP010001401.1:35075-46452 GCA_902168425.1 Peromyscus attwateri
AAACCCTGTCTCGAAAAAACCAAAAAAAAAAAAAAAAAAAAGAAAAGAAAAGAAAAGAAAAATAAACAACTGGTATCAAAGCCTTGAAGGTTCACTGAAGTCCTTGTAAAGATAATAATATAAGGCTTCTCTCATAACCAGATGATCAAGAAAGAATAATACCAGGGACAGACTAGTTAAACCATGGGTACTAGAAAAAGAGACTGTCACTTGGAGAGCTATGGGATTGGGTAGGAGGATTGGTTACATTGACTTAATACATGAATGACAAGTCTTCTCTAAAAGGCAAAGAAGTAGTTAAATAGGCAAGCTAGGTTTTCACTGTCCTTGAGGCTAGAAGACATGAAGAGACAGGAGAAGATACTTTAACAAGAGACTTGAACAAGGAGTGGGAACCACAGTGCCTACATACCTATGGCTATGGAAACCACTCAGCCTTCTGGTTTCTGCTGGGTCCATGCATTTTACAGTAGTCTAACAACTAGACTTTGGTCTCATATAGAAATGCATTAAGTAAACACTAGTGAAAGAAAACGTACTGGGGCTAGAGAGATGCCTCAGTGGTAGTTAAGAGTGCTCTTACAGAGTACCCAGACTCCCAGCACCCATATCATCCAGCAGCTCATAAGCATCTGTAATCTAGTTCCAGGGATTCAAATGCCCTCTGGACCTTACAGGCACCTGCATGCAAGTGGTGCATGTAAAATCATATAGGCATACACACAAGGAAAATGAGTCTTGGGGCTAGGGAGAGGGCTCAGCAGTTAAGAGCACTTCTTGTAGGGGCCTGGGTGTGCTTCCCAGTCCCCACACGATAGCTCACAACCAACTTTAACTTCGGTTCTCAGGGATCTGACGTCGTCTTCTGAACTCTGCAGACGCCAGGGCATGTACATGGTGCACAGACACACATTCAGGGAAAGCACTAATAAACTACATCAACTGAGTTCTTTCAGATCTTTACAAGGACTCATCCATATTGGGAAAGGAAGGGAAAAAAAGGTTGTACACCCTGATTCGTGGGGACAAGTGACAAGCTTTTAGGAAAAATAACAAGTACTTGTGGAGGAATGGTAATCATATTAACACACTAATCAAGTTTCTTGTGTGTGGTAGTAGAAATTAGAAAATAGTGAGAAACATTTAGTGGTTACTGGGAAAAAAAAAAGAATGAAAGTTGAGAGTCCTGTGTATGCAAAGTAAATGTTCCTCTTGGGTTATGAGAAGAAAGTCATAATTTCTAGGACTGTGGTGTATAACTTTTGAACAAAATACAGGAATATTTTTTAAACTTTTATCTTATTTTAGTTAAACTTAAAGGTATAAAGAGAGGCTAGGCTAAAGTCTTGGAGGTTAATTTATGCCCACTCCCTGAAAAAGTATCTTCAAGTCATAGCTTCCAGTACTTCAGTGTGACCTCCTTCCCCAACTGCAGTTTGAATTGGTTAAGATGAGATCATCCTGGAACAGGGCGAGCCCTGTAAAAAGAAGAAATTTGGAGACAGGCACACATAGGAAGAGTGCCATTTGAAGATAAAGGTAAAGCTAGGGTGATTTTTCTGAGAGCAAGAACATGTGTACACACATACACACACCAGCAAGAAACTGAAAGCTAGGCTAGAAGAGCAGCCTGGAACAGATTCTTCCCCACAGCCTTCAGAAAGAGTGACCCCTGGGTACTTGGATTTCAAACTTGTGCCCGCCAAGTCTGTGAGGCAAGAAATTCCATTTAGGCCACGGAGTTTGTGGTGCTTTATAGCTGAAGCCCTCCCAAACTCACACAGTGGTTTCAGCGCTCCTCATAGAGGAGAATGGAGACAAGGCTGGGAAAGCAAAAGGTTCCCTTTGTGGTAGGAATGAGGTCTTACACCTTCCTGGGGGAAACAGTGCCTTGATGTATCCGTTTTCTCTGTCTAACAGATGACCACATAGTTAATGGATTGAAACTACAGAAATCCATTGTTGGTTTTGTTTATCAGCAGTTTCCATGAGTTAAGAATTCACCTACAGGCTAGCTGAGTCCTCTCCTTAGCTAAGTACCCTGGCTGGCACTTTTTGGTTAAAGTAGTCATATGGTTCTAATTATGTGAGAGAAAAATAGGAGTTAACTCTTTGTCTATATAAAGTAACAACAGAAAGAGTGGCTCTTGAAAACAGTTATATCTGGGAATGAACAAAATTCCAGTCTGACTTGTGGTTATGACAGAGCCGCAGGTATTCCCAGAAGGGTTCCAGAAAGGAGAGGCTTAAGACAAAATGAAGTTCACATAAGCTGCCGTGGAACAGGCCTGAAAGCCACTGCAGAGTTGGTGTTAACCCATTGGTAGAGACAGCCATTGAAATTGTCTGTTGAATTTTTGCAATCTTAAAGAATTTAGGAGAAAATTTAATACAGAAAAATGTAGTATGTGTAAAATGAATAGGGTGTGCAAATAAAGCATGCATGAGATGCATGTAGATGGCAAAAGAACATCTTTGACTTTGAGGAACCCTTTGTGATAGTTTTTACCTCAGACGCAAGCATGAGCTGCCCACCCATTCGTGACCTACCAGATCTAATTTGGGGTGGACAGTGACTTGAGCAACTTTGACACAGTAAAGGAAGAGGAAAAGGAAGAAAACATAAAATGAGAAATGTGATGGAATAAAATGAAATAGACCAATCATTGTAATAAGTGATACTGAATTGAATCTCCCTTTTGAAAAAAAAAATACTATTAGGTTGAAATAAAAAGCAGAATGTCCCTACATCCTGCTTTTTAGGAGCACACTTAAACTGATAGAGATACTTCCTCTTGAGGTAATGGCAAATGGGTGATTGAGAGCAGCCTTCCTGCCAAAGCCTGCACAGTGGGACAAGATTTAAAAATCATCTTCCTAAAAACATCTAAGAGCTACCAATGCAATGAGCTCAAACATCAGAGCAACATCCAGAAGAAGGTAGAGAATCCAGGGAACACTTAATGTGAAGAGTAGCTTTTGCCCAGGGTGCACTCTCCTTATTCACAAGAGATAGTGTGCAGCTGAAAAACTGAACACGTGACCCATCATTGAGCCAAAGGATAAAATGGATTCCAGGGCCTGTGAAAGATGCACACACACACACACACACACACACACACACACACACACGCACGCGCACGCACACGCACGCATGCACTATTTGGGTTGGCACTACAAATGCTGTACCCAAGGAGACAGCGTGAACTAGAAGGAACCTCTCTTCACATGGATGGAAGTTCAAGGGTGAGTCATCTGTGGACTGAAGCAGCCAGAGTTCACAGAAAATGTTAAACCCCAGAAGTATACTAAATTGATCCTAGACTTTTTTCACTGAAATTCATATTTTATTTAATATGACTGTATTTTGCAACAGATTTTAATTTCTAAAACAAAGTCATTTAATTCTACAGTAGAAATTAGCATTTGTGTTGTGATCTAGAATCATCTCTCTGCTCAGGTTTCACATAAACATGGTAAATGAGAGATGTGATTGTCAGCAAATGGAATTGGCAAGATGCTGGAGGGCAACCTGTCTCTAGTTCTTCCCTTCTTTGTGTTGACTTTTCTTTTATTAAAAATAGATTCTTCTCTCATACAGTACATCCCAACTACAATTTCCCCTCCCTCCATTCCTCCTGCCCCCCTCTCCCAACTTCCCCTCTCTCCAGATCCACTCATGCTCCATTTCCTCTTCAGAAAAGAGCATGTCTCCAAGAGATGACAGCGAGCCAGGACAAAGTGAAAGCCCTCATATGGAGGCTGGACACGGCAACCCAATAGGAGGAAAAAGTCAGAGATTCACCCACTCCCACTGTTAGGAGTCTCACAAGAACACCAAGCTAACAGCAGTAACATATACCCAGGGGACTTGGTGCAGACCCACGAAGGCCCCGTGCTTGCCATTTCAGTCTCCGTGAGCCCTGCTTAGTTGATTTGGTGGGCCATGTTCTCCTGGTGTCCTCCATCCCCGCTGACTGCTATAGTCTTTCCTCCCCCTCTTCTGCAGGGTTGCCTGATCTCCAAAGAGTCAGACCCGACAGAGGCCCCCAGTTTAGACTCTCTCTCTCCCTCTCCCTACCTAATATCTGGCTGTGGGTCTCTGCATGTGCTCTCATCTGCTGCTGGAGGAAGCCTCTCTGATGACAGTTGGACAAGGTACCAATCCTTGGTCTCTGGGCTATCCAGTCTCTGGTTCCTAGCTATCTAGGCAGTGTAGAGCATGTGCTCTCTCGTGGGGTGGACCTCAAGTTAACTCCCACATGTTCTGCACCACCATTGCCCCAGCACATCTTGCAGGGAGAACAGACTGTAGATGGAGGACTTGGTGGCTGGGTTGGTGTCCAGGTTTCTCTTTGCATAGCCTGCACATTACCTTCTCACACCAAAGAGACTAGAATGTAGGGCAGACAGCTCCAAGCCCACACCAGTTCAACCCTTCTATGTTCAATGAGCTGAGTAGTAGTGTCCTTGGCAATGCCCCCTCCCCACTGTCAGTTTTCAGAGGGTGGCCTCTGTCCTAGTATCAGCCTGGGTTGTTTAGAGAACTCCACAGGACCTCCTCGGCCAACCACTCAACCAAATGGAAGTCTTGCCTGACTACAAAATATAGCCAGTTGAGACTCCATATTCTCTATTAACTAGGAATCTTCACTAAGGTCAACCTCATAGATTCCCAGAAGTTTTTACTGCACCAGGTATCCACACCACCCCCTAAAATGCCCCCCATTTCCAGCTGCCTCTCACCACACACTCTCCCTCCATCCCCCCAGCGCGCACACACACACACACACACACACACACACACACACACACACACACCCCTCACGCTCCCATCCCCACTCACCCCCAGTCCGCCCTCAGAATCTATTCTGTTTCTCTTCCCAGGGAGATCCATGATCTTCCCTAAAGCTCTCTTTACCTAACCTCTCTGGGTCTGTGGATTGTAGCTTGATTATCGTTTACTTAACAGCTAATATCCACTTATAAGTGAATACGTACCACATTTGTTTTTCTGAATCTGGGTTTCCTCACTCAGGATGATCTTTTCTAGTTACATCCATTTGTCTGCAAGTTTCATGGTGTCTTTTTTTTTTAACAGCTGAGTAATACTGCGTTGTGTAAATTTACCACAGTCTCTTTATCCATTCTTCCATTGAGGGAAATCTAGGTTGTTTCCAGTGTCTGGCTATTATGAATGGCTGTAATGATAAAGTTGAGCAAGTGTCCTTGCAGTAGGATGGACACTTTTGTAGGAGTATCTTTTGTGTATATGCCCAGGAGTGGTATAGCTGCATGTTGAAGTGCATGATTCCCAATTTTCTGAGGGACCTCCACATCGATTCCCATAGTGGCTGTCCAAGCTCGTGCTCCCACCAGCAGTGCTCCTCATCCTCAGCAGCCTAAGCTGTCACTTGTGCTATTGATCTTATCCATTCTGACAGGTGTGAGATGGAATCTCAAAGTAGTTTTGATTTGCATTTCCCTGATGGCTAAGGATGTTGAACATTTCTTTAAATGTTTCTCAGCCATTTGACATTCCTCTATTGAGAATTCTCTGTTTAGGTCTGTACCCCATTTACAATTAGATTATTTGGTTTTTTAATATCTAGTTTCTTGAGTTTTTTATATATTTTGGATATTAGACCTCTATCAGATGTGGAACTGGTTTAAAAAAAAAAAAAAACTTTTCCCATTCCATAGGCTGCCTCTTTGTCCAGTTGATGGTGTCCTTTACCTTACATAAGCTTTTCAGTTTCATGAGGGCCTATTTATTGTTTATCTTAGTACCTGTGCTACCCATGTTCTGTTCAGAAAGTTGTCTCCTGTGCCAGTGTATCTTGAATTTTGTACAGGGTGATAAATATGGATCTATTTGCATTCGTCTACATGCCGACATTCAGTTAGACCAGCACCATTTGTTGAAGATGTTTTTTTTTTCCAGTGTGTATTTCTGGCTTCTTTATCAAATATCAGGTGTCTATAGGTATATGAATTTATTTCTGAGTCTTCGACTAGAGCCCATTGATCAACATATCTATTTTTATGTGAATACCATGTGGTTTTTATTACTATAGTTCTGCAGTACAACTTGAAATCAGGGATTTCAAGAACTCCAGCAGTTCTTTTATTGTATAAGATTATTTTAGCTATCCTATGTTTTCTGTTTTTCCATATGAAATTGAGAATTGTCCTTTCAGTGCCTGTAAAGAATTGTGTTGGAATTTTGATGGAGATTGCATTGAATTTGTAGATTGCTTTTGGTAAGATTGCTATGTTAATCTTCAATTATTAACTATATTAATCCTACCAACCCATGAGCATGGGAGATCTTTCCATTGTCTGGTATCTTATCCAATTTCTTTCTTCAGAGACAAGAAGTTTTATCATATAAATATTTCACTTGCTTGGTTAGAGTTACCCTAAGATATTTTATATTTGAGGCTATTGTGAAGGGTGTTGTTTCCCTGATTTCTTCCTTACTTCCTGTGGTTTGTCATTTGTATATAGGAGGGCTACTGATTTTTTTTCCAGTTAATCTTGTATCCAACCCCTGTGCTGAAAGTGTTTATCAGCTATAGGAGTTCCCTAGTTGAATTTTTAGGGTCATTTACGTATACTATCATATCATCTGCAGATACAGATACTTTGACTTCTTCCTTTCCAGTTTGTATCCCCTTGATCTCCTTCAGATGTCTTATTGCTCCAGCTAAAATGTCAAGTATTATATTGAATAGATATGGAGTAGACAGCCTTGTATTGTTCCTGATTGTAGTGGAATTGCTGTGAGTTTCTCTCCATTTAATTTGATGTTGGATATAAGCTTGCTGTAAATTGCCTTTATTATGTTCAGGTATGCTCCTTTTATCATTAATCTCTCCAAGACTTTCATCATGAAGGCGTGTTGGATTTTTTTCAAAGGCTTTTTCTGCATCTACTGAGATGATCATGTGGGTTTTTCTTTTAAGTTGGTTTATATGGTGGGTTACATTGACTGATTTTCATATGTTGAACCATCCCTGCATCTCTGGGATGAAGCCTACTTGATAATGGTGGATGATCTTTTTGATGTTTTCTTGGGTTAGGTTTACAAGTATTTTATTGAGTATTTTTACATCTGTGTTACTAGGGAAAATGTTCTGTAATTCTCTTTGTTGAGTCTTTATGTGGTTTGGGTGTCAGGGTGACTGTGGCCCCATAAAAATGAATTCTGTTCCTTCTGTTTCTATTTTGTGGAATAACTTGAGGAGTATTAGCATTAACTCTTCTTTGAAAGTCTGTTAGAATTTTGCACTAAAACCGTCTGAACCCGGACTTTTTTTTGCTTAGGAGACTTTTAATGACTTCTTCTATTTCACTAGGGGTTATAGGTCTATTGAAGTTGTTTATCTGATCTTGATTTAACTTTGGTAAGTATTACCTATCAAGAAAGTTATCCATTTCTTTTAGATTTTCCAATTTGGTGGAGTGCAGGTTTTTTAAGTATGTCCTTATGATTCTCCAAATTTCCTTGGTGTCTGTTATGTCTCCCTTTTCATTTTTGATTTTGTTAATTTGGATATTCTCTCTGTCTTTGAGTGAGTTTGGATAAGGGTTTGTCTGTCTTGTTGGTTTTCTAAAAAAAAAAAAAAAAAAAAAAAGGCAAAACAACTCTTCATTTCATTGATTCTTTGTATAGTCCTCTTTGTTTCTATTGTATTGATTTCAGTCCTCTATTTGATGATTTCTTGACATCTATTCACCTTGGGTGTACTTACTTCCTTTTGTTCTAGAGCTTTCTGGTGTGCTTTTAGATTGCTAGTATGAGATCTCATCAATCTTTTTTTATGTAGCCAATTAGTGCTATGAACTCTTAATGCCGCTTTCATTGTGTCCCATAAGTTTGGGTGTGTTATGTATTCATTTTCATTGAATTCTAGAAAGTCTTTAATTTATTTTGTCTTGACCTGTTTTTCATTGAGTAGAGAGTTGTTTAGTTTCCATGAATTTGTAAGCTTTCTGTTGTTTCTGTTCTTGATTCCCAGCTTTAATCCTTGGTGGTTTGATAGGAAAATATTTTTATTTTCTTGTATCTGTTGACACTTGCCTTTGTGTCCTAGTATGTGGTCAATTTTGGAGAAAGTTCCATGAGGTGCTGAGTGAAATGTTCTGTAGTCATGTTAGGTTCATTTGCTTTATAATATCAGTTAGCTCTAGAATTTCTCTGTTTAGCTTTTTGTCTAAATGACCTGTCCTTTGATGAAAATGGAGTATTGAAGTCTCCCACTATCAGTATGTGAGGATCAATGTGTGATTTAAGCTGTAGTAGTTTTTTCTTTTATAAAGGGGGGTACCCTTGTGTTTGATGCCTAGATAGTAAGAATTGAAATGTCATCTTGGTGAATTTTTCCTTTGATAAATATGTAGTGTCCTTCCCTATCTCTTTTGATTAATTTTGGTTTGAAGTCTATTTTGTTAGATAATGAAATTGCTACACCAGCTTGCTTCTTAGGTCTATTTGCTTAGAATATCTTTTTTCCAGCCATTTATCTTGAGACAATGTTTATCCTTGATGCTGAGGTGTTTCTTGTATTCAGGAAAATTATAGGTCCTGTTTTCATATCCATTCTGTTAATCTGTGTCTTTTTATTGGGGAATTGAAGCCACCGATATTATGGGATATCAATGAACAATGACTGTTAATTCCTATTATTTTGTTGTTGGCTGTGGTGGTGGCAGTGTGTGTGTTTGTGTGTGTGTATGCATGCTTCTCTTCTTTTGGTTTTGCTGATGTGAAATTATTTCCTCCTTGGTTTGGATTTTTCATTCTAGCACTTTCTGTAGAGCTGGGTTTGTAGATAGATATTGTTTAAATACGACTTTATCATGGAATATCTTGTTTTCTCCATTTATGGTGATTGGAAGTTTTCCTGAGTATAGTAATCTGAGCTGGTATCTGTGGTCTCTTAAAGTCTGCAGTACCATTGAGAAGTCAGGTATAATTTCCTAATAGGTCTACCTTAAATGCTACTTGCACTTTTTCACTTTCAGCTTTTAATATTCTTTCTTTGTTCTATATATTTAGTGTTTTGGTTGTTATGTAGTGAGGGGACTTTTTTTTTTTCTGGTCCAATCTATCTGGTGTTCTGTATGTTTCTTGTACCTTTATAGACATCTTCTCTAGGTTAGGAAATTTTTCTTCTATGATTTTGTAGAAACTATTTTTCTGGGCCTTTGAGTTGGTATTCTTCTTCTTCTGTTCCTATTATTTGTAAGTTTGATCTTTTCATAGTGTCCCAAATTTCCTGAATGTTTTGTGTCAGGAATTTTCTATTCTATCTTCAATACCTGGGATTCTCTCTTCTATCTCTTGTATTCTGTTGGTGAAGCTTGCCTTTGGAGTTCCTGTTTGCATTCCTAAATTTTTCATTTCCAGGATCCCTCAGTTTGTAAGTTTTCTTTATTGCTTCTATTTCCGTTTTCAGGTCTTGAATAGTTTTATTTGTTTCTGCCCCCCTCCCCCGCCCCCCCCCCTTGGATTTCTTTGAGGGATTTATTCATTTCCTCCAATTGTTTGTTTGCATTTTCCTGAATTCCTTCATGGGATTTTTTTTTTCATTTCCTCTTTTGAGACCTCTGTCATCTCCATATAGTTGGCTTTAAGGTGGTTTCTTGTGCTTCAGCTGTGTTGGCATATTCAAGGCTTGCTGTGGTAGGATAGCAGGGCTATAGTGGTGACATATTGCCCGGGCCATTACTGATTGTGTTCTTACACTGGCGTCTAGGCATCTGGGTTTGGGGTGACTATTGGTCTAGGTGCTAATTTCTGGGTTTGTCTCAGTTGGGTAGGAGTTTCGTTCCTTGGTTTCTGTTTCCTCTCTGAATTTTCAGCGAATGTACTGGCTGAGTGTTGCCTGTTTTACTGGCCTGCTCAGCTGGTGTGTTCATGGGGGAAGGGGAGGTCAAGAGAAGATGGTCTGAGGGATCCACAGGAAGCATCGACATGGGGCGGGGTGTGGAGCTGGTGTTCTGTTGCAGCTCTAGGGGCACCCTTAGTATTGGAGCTGGGATAATAGAGTGAGTGGGGGAGGTCCGTGGACTATGTACCTGGTCTTCTGGCAGGTGTTGTCTATAGTCGTCCACCTGGGTTGAGGACTGGGACATAGCAGTGTGGCAGGAAGGGAAGGGCTGATCCTAGAGTTATAATCTAAGTATAGTATCCTGGCAGGTACAAACAAAAATTCACTCCTGAAAAAATTGTAAAATTAATGATAGTGATTATGGAATAACTTTGTAAAATATACTAAAAGCTATGACTTCTGTATTTCACCTAAGTGGTATGGTAGATGAATTATATCCTGAAAATGTTTTTTATATAAAAAGGAGGTGACATTACCCAAGGCCTTGGGTTTTTTTTCATAAGTAAGTTTTCAGAAAGTAAATTTTACTAAAAACCATGTAGACACCTGAAGAAATTCAACCCCATGAACAAGAACCAACCTAAACATAAACAACATGAAGAACTCAGGGTTCTCCCCAGTGTTGCTTCAGGCACAGACTCTAAGACAGTGTGCCTCTGTCGATGGAGCTAACACCAAGGGGAGGCTAGCTTCAGGGAGGAACTGAGGACTGATGCTGCAGACCTGGAACAGCATCCAGACACTGACCTTATACTTCTGGTAACGGCAGAGAACGATCCCATTGACCCTCCTAACATCTTCCTGTGTTCTCTTTTCTGGGGGGTCTCATGTAACCCAAGCTGTCCTTGAACTTGTTATGTAGCTGAGGGGGACCCTGGCCTCCTAATCCTCTTGCCTCCACCACCCCACCAAGTGCTAGTATTATAGGCTATACCACCAGACCCAGCTTCTGCCTGAGAAATCCTAAAAGTAAGCCCAAAGAATTTGTTTCTAAGTAATTTAACTATGTCTAAGAACAAAGCTCAAGAATATTTATAGAAATAGAAAACATTTAGCACTCAACAGTACAAGGTTAACAATTTTTGGCACCTAATCAGAGATTACCAGTCAGGAAAATACATAGGGGAAAATAGATTAATTAGAACAAATCTAGAACTGACACACATTTTGGAATTATCAGAAGATGATAAGATGAATGCATATCAGTGGGGAAGAGGGGGGAAATAAATTATGATTCATCCACCCCCATAGACCATGGGTCCCATTCTTCATACAGTAAACCTAGGAAAAGGAAGAGGCTTCCATCAGCACCCTAACATTCATATTGCTCTGCATTTATATGGCTCCATTCTCAAGAAGTTCAGTGTCCTTTCCTAACACCATGCTCCCCCAGATTGCCTGTCAGTTTCTCTTGGTGATAAGGCCTGACCTGTCAATGAATCCAGGGCATTTAGCGTATAGAATCCTTCACCATTTTT
>CABHPP010001402.1:0-66073 GCA_902168425.1 Peromyscus attwateri
CTCTGCTCTGCTCTGCTCTGCTCTGCTCTGCTCTGCTCTGCTCTGCTCTGCTCGTGCCCTCATTCTGAACAAGTACAATCAAATGTGTGGCTCCAGAGGGAGCTCATATTAATTCTCACCCTGGTGGTTGACTCCTTTTGGTGTTTTTTGTATATATTTTGGTATTTAGGATTGATTCCAGAGTTTTACACATGCTTTGTCAAGGTGCTGTACTTCCAGCCCCAGAGTCCTAGTATCCCCACCACCACCCACCACCAGACAGGGTCTCACTATATAGCTGTCCTGAAACTCATTATGTAGACCAGGCTGACCTCAAACTCACAGAGATACACCTGCCTTTGCCTCTCAAGTGCTGGGATTAAAGGTATACACCACCATGCTTAGCTTTAGAGTCCTAGTATTTTTTTTTATAATTTATTTATTTTATGTACATTAGTGTGTTGTCTGTATGTATGTCTGTGTGAGGGTGTCAGATACCCTGAACAGGAGTTAGAGACAGTTATAAGCTACCATGTGGGTGCTGAGAATTGAACCCAGGTCCTCTGGAAGAACAGCCAGTGCTCTTAACCACTGAGCCTAGTATTTTTATATTATCTCTCTCTAGTCCTAGTACTTTTCTATTACCTATTTTATTATAGAGAAGAAATTAAAGAATTGGGAAAGTCCCAAAGGCATTTGGAATGTGTGTAAACCACTGTCCATGTGTTACTTCTTTTATTTGGGGTTATAGCTGCTTAGAAAAGGTTATTTAGATCATTTTTAACTCTAAAAATATTTTAAACTATGTAGAGTTATAACTGAAGGACAATCAGAAGTGGAAAGGAAAACGTCCTTCTTTTTTTTTTTTTTTTTTTTGAAGCAGTAACAAGTAATTATTTATTTATTTGTTTGTTTGTTTATTTGCCTGATCTTTACCATTCAGCTACTTTTAGGAATTTTAGGTAGAATTCTCTTTTTTTCTGGCCTGTCATTTAGTATATCTACCTAAATGTAATATGCTAGTTTTTAAAAATATTTATTTTTATTTTGTGTGTAGGATTGTTTTGTCTACATGTGTGTATGTGTACCACGTGTGTGTCTAATACTCATGGAGGTCAGAAAACAGCATCAGATCTCCTGAAACTAGAGTTTCAGGCAGTTGTGAGCCACTGAGAAGTGCTGAGAACCAAACCCAGGTCCTCTGTAAGAGCAGCAGATGCTTTAACCGTTCAGCTCTCTCTCCAACTCCAAGGCTGAGTATCTTTATGCTTACATATTTTGATAAAGATCCTTAGAGATTTTTCTTTTTGAGACAGGGTCTCATGTAGCCCAGGCTGACCTTGAACTCACTCTGTAGCCAAGGATGTCCTTGTGCTTCAGATCCTTTTATCTACCACCTCAATGCTGAGATTTTAGACCTGTGCCACTGTGCCCAATTTGAAATTTTATTCTTAATCAATTGGATATATTTCACAAAATTTTCAGCTGTTTAAATGCATTTCCTTTCTTTTAGAGTTCATCTCTCAAATATATTAGATCTTCATGCCTATGATATTCTCTCTGGAATAAGGTATGTTTTCAATATATTGGTCATTTTTTATGTAATGTGTTTTATTCCTGTTTCCTATTATTTAAGATGCCATTTCTTTGACATACAAGTTTGTTCTTTGTATTATTTTTTGAATAAAAAGAAAGTCTTAACTTGTAGCACAGGCTGGCCTTTAAACTTGTCATCGTCTGCCTCAGCCTCCTAAGTACTGAGATTACAGGCATGTACCACCACACTTGGCTCATAAGATCATTTCTAATTATGATCATGAAAGCTGTACCTACAGAAATTACAATGTAAATGATAATTAAGCCTAGAAACTCACCAGTAGTTTTGTGCCAACCATTATAATACTCTAAAACAAATTCATGAAATACATGGAAAAATCTGACGGCTCTCACAGACCACTCCCTTCCCCTTAGCAATAGATTAGTCTTCTGTCTCTTTTTTGAGGGATCTTTATGATAAGAGATGGAAAAATTTATTCTTGGACATCAGTGCTTTGTTGTTGTTTTGTGTTCTTTTGTTTTGAGGTAGGATCTTGCTGTGTAGCTTTGGCTGGCCTAGAACTTGCTTTGTAGACTGGCAGGCCTGAACTCACATAGATCTGCCTGCCTCTGCCTCTAGAGTACTAGAATTAAAGGCATGTGCCAATGTGTCCACCTCAGTTATTTATTTACTTTTCTAATTGTACTAAGAATATATAACATAAGATCTTTTTAAGTTACAATACAGGATTGTTAACTTTAGGCATTAGGTATATAACACAGACTTGTAAAACTCATTGAATGACAGGTCCTTATCTTTCCCTCCTGGAAACCAGTACATTCAAGTGCCTGCTTCTGTAGGCTGTGGTCTTTTGTCCTTCAGTGACAGATGGCAGGATCTCCTTCTTTTTAAAGTCCACTTACATATACACAAACATGCATATACACAAAGTACACACATTTATTTTATCTATTCATCCAAAAATAAACATTTAGGTTGTTTTCACATCTTAGCTATTGTAAATAATGCTTATAGTATCTTTCAAGTTTCCTATGTGTCTACTCAGTATTATGAAAATGGATTCTTCTCTGAGTGTTTTTCATTAGTAAGGCTGTTATTCTTATGAGTAGGTATAGTGAATGGTTCTGTACTTGTGAGCTACAAGTAGGCACCCTGTCCCCATTGTTCACCCTTTAAAACAGATTCTCAAATAACCCATGAGGACATGACATGGTGTTTATTGGACCTCTTTATCTTATAGAGAATTTTAATTCCCGTTTACTGTGATTTTTAAAAATGGGACTACTTCAGTGCCTAGACGTGTGGAATATGCAAAGCAGCTATTTCCTCATGTTTTAAATGGAAATCCAGAGAGGCAGGTTTGTCATCCTACAAGTCAAGGACTAGAACTAGTCATTCTAGAAGTTAGTCCTCAGTGGAGAGCTACTTCCACACATTGCTTCTGGTGTTGGACTTTTAGAGTAACCCAGTAACAAATTAAAATGCTTTTGCTGGAGCACCTGAACAAAGTCTACTCCACTTTTCTTGGTCTAGTCAGTAGGACGATAGGAATGTTTGGTATATGTGAATCACTTACGACTGCATATTCATTTAAATACATTCCTATGTATATGGTATAGTCAGAGCTCCTGATTGTTGCTTTCCACAGTGTAAAGCTTTCCTGACCCATTTTCCTGCTGTACGTTTTGAGCACTCGAGAGTTTTTTAATACTTAATGATGGTTGCATATGAAACTGCCTCTACTGAATGTACCAGGCTCTGCTGACTTCCCATGGGAGGCCTTACCTTGTTGGAGGAGGAAATGAGGGGTGGGTTGTGGGTGGGGGGGAAGGCTGGAGGGGGTGGGAGGAGGGAAGAGAGGGGGATCTGTGGTTGGTATGTAAAATGAATAAAAAATTCCTTAAGAAAAAAAAAAGAAACATGAAAATCATTAGGAATTGCACTGGTTATTTTTCACACAAAAGATTCTGATTAATAAATTACAGGGTTTTTTTTTTTTGGTTTTTTCGAGACAGGGTTTCTCTGTGTAGCTTTGCGCCTTTCCTGGAACTCGCTTGGGAGACCAGGCTGGCCTCGAACTCACAGAGATCCACCTGCCTCTGCCTCCCGAGTGCTGGGATTAAAGGCGTGCGCCACCACCGCCCGGCAAATTACAGGTTTTAGTAGTATATGCTTGTCCACTAGACTAGAGTACAGTTCCTTTTCTTTTTATGATAGGACTAAATTAAGGGCACACGATTCTGAGACTTACTAGGAACTAATCCTAAATGTTCCTTGTTAATTTTTTTTGACGTTTTACTTGCAAGTGAAGTTGTATGTACTCAGTGTCTGACAACACTGAAATGTGATTTTCCAACAATTTTCTATTTTCCTTCTATGTTTGATTAAGAGCAGTTATAATATTTTAGTAATACTTAAAGGAGTATGTGCGTAATGTTTCCCCCCAGTTGTAGATAAGGCCGTTGCCTGGCTTTCTTTTTGCTTAGCTGTTAAACAGGAGATGCCTGTCCTAAGCAACCAGCTGGGAAGGATTTAAATTTGACACTTTCTTCCTACTAAGACCCCCCAGTGTGAGTCATTCCTTCCACAATGGTTCCTACAGCCTAAACTTGCTGTTACTAATTTACCCCTCACTGTGCTTCAAGACAGAACATCTGCAAAGCTTTAAGTCCCTCCCCTTCCTCTGCCCTGTCACCATCACTGGCTAAATGTGTGCTCCAGTTGTTATGGTAGTAATTTGTTCTGCATATTGGTCTTCTAGCTCTTCTCATAACAGAATGATGCATTCTTAAGATTCTGACTTCATTTTTTTCTTCCTTCCTTCCTTCCTTCCTTCCTTCCTTCCTTCCTTATTTATTTATTTGTTTGTTTGTTTGTTTTGAGGCAGGCTCTCGCTATGTAGCTCTGACTGTCCTGGAACTCCCTATGTAGACAAGGCTGGCTTTGAACTCACAGAGATCTGCCTGCCTCTGCCTCCTGAGTGCTGGGATTAAGGGTGTGTATCACTGTGCCTAGCTTCATTTTTTTCTTAAGTGGTAACTGACTATATAGGAAAATTGTACTTGGATTCTATATGTCCTTTAATAATTTATATGTACATCCAATGGAAACCCTTAACAAAGGAAAATTTACATTCCTAACTTTTTAAAGCTATCAACGTATTTTCCTATCAGGAAGCATGGAGAATTAAGAAACTTGGAGCACTACAGAATGGCCATGCATGTATTTCTAAGCCTGTTGAAATTATTATATTAACCTACTGGGATTTTAAAGAAATCTACTGACATATTTAACAATCGAATGTTGCTAAAATATTAGTTTTTCTCTTCATTGTATGATACTTATGATGTGATTGTGTATACATTTAAAAGCATTTTTATATCTTAGATCTGTCAGCTTTTCTCTACATATATCTTAGATTTCTCAACTGTTATATACAGATATTGATTGCATATATGTATAAATTTAGAATATATGAAGAGTAAGTAAATTGGAACTTTGTGGTAGATGCAATTATGAAATGTTTGTTCCGTAATTGGCCTTGTGTCTTTGGGTAATGGATAATATTCAATCAGAAGTGTACTGATCTTTGAATCTGTAATTGGTTGTTCTTAGTTTGCAGAAAAAACTTCAGCATGTGCCAACAGCACCCCACCTTGATCAGGTAAAATTAAAATTTTAAAGTGTCTCTTTCAACTAAGTTGGTTCTACTTAAGATACTTCTTATTAGATCTCTTTCTAAAATAGTAGATTAGCTTGGCAGTTTTCAGAGTTTTACATGTCTTTGGAGGTGTGTAATCTAGTTAAACAGGAGAATTTGTCACGTGTTAAGAAGCATTCTAATCCTCCATGTGTCCTGATATTTTAGAAAGTCCTGTATTCAAGCTTATTTTGATGAGAATTTTTACCTAAATGAAACCTGGAGGTTCTATCTGCTTTCTGCTTAACCTGTATTTAACAGTTAATTAGAGAAAATAAAGGATGGCTTATTTAAATAAAAACTGACCTGACTTTTACCTTCAGTGGCACTATAAATTTGAACTCTGATTTTTGTGATCCCCAGGATGATATTTAAGATGCTAGGAAGAGGGGGTTGGGGATTTAGCTCAGTGGTAGAGCACTTGCCTAGCAAGCACAAGGCCCTGGGTTCAGTCCTCAGCTCTGGGAAAGAAAAAAAAAAAAAAAAAAAGATGCTAGGAACAAAGTTAATATGTTTTCTCTAATCCATGTTTCTCCTAAGCAAGTCTTAGAGGGTAGAACTTTAGGGTAACTCCTTGACTTCATTTAAAGCAGTAAGAGGACTTGTGAGTGAATTGTGTGCCTGGCTCCTCTGTCTAGAAGCTATAACTGAGTTCTCAAGTCTTTATCATTTGTAATGGGTCCAAGATAACAACAGTCACTTGTGTATTTGCCTTCGTCTGGGCTCATGTTCATAGGGGGCTGTTCCACTCATTACCTCTAAAATGAGTAAGTGGGAGAAATAGTAAGTCCTTGGCAGTAGAATTTTAGGGTAATTAAGTGATTATGGCATTTAGTAGCAGTCCTAGGATGAGGTTTAAGCACATTCTTACTCAGCTTCTGGGTTCAAGATGTCACATTAGGAATCTGGGATTAAAAGATGAAGAAATGGAGTCCTCACGAGAACCTTTATGATGGCCGGTATCTACATTCATGGTATCCTGAATGCACCCCATCGTGGTATTTATAACATCATGCAGTGTGATTTGAAATGCTTCCCCCTTGAATTACTCTACAGATTCTTTAGAAATAATTGTTCATTGCCTAGCATAGGATTTGATATGTAATAGCATCTCAGTGAATAATTGTCAAAGGAATGAAAAGCTGAGCTTCTCAAACAGTGGTGTAATTCAGAATCACTTCAGATACTCCATAGTTCCCCTCAAATCTCCAGAAATGAGGCTTAGATACATATATATTAATCATAGTTTTAACATTTTATTATGAATATTTTCAGTGCTGTGCAAAAGTAAGGAGACTAAAATGGATCTTTTGTATACATCATTTAGTTTTAAACAGTATCAACATTTTGCCAATTTTATTTCATCTGTCTTCCCAACATTCCTTTGCTGGAGTTTAAAATACATATTTTTAAATAGTAAATTTCAGACATATATAAAAGTAGAATTGCATAAAGAGCCTGTATATACTTATGACTCCTGCTGCAGTATGTTGAAGCAAATCCCAGACGTTACGTCATTTCTCCAGTAAATAGGGCATGTCTGTTTTTGTTAAAAATCAACGTGAGTCTCTGATACACTGCCCTGCTTTAAATGCATAAACATAGGGCAAAGGAATATTCTAGACAAAGAGTCCTAGGATTTAAGCATGAACCCTTTTGTTGGTTTATTGGGTCAGAGTTGTAGAGGAGGAACTGCATCTCTTCTTCACTCATTGACAAGGTCAGGGCTGAAGTCCCCATCAGAAGGCAGATTAGCAGGAAGAAAGCATACAGTTTTACCTACTTAGTTTATATGATATGGAAGCCGCCATAATGAAATCCTTAAAAACTGGTTAAACCTGAATGTTTCTGTGTTAGGTTTGATTAATAATAGAGAGTTGTGGAGGGATAAGATAGGGGAAAGAATATGGCCTAAAAATACTAAATTGGAAGATTTAGCACAAGTTTGTCTAGACTCTTCTTTGTGACTTTTATCTTCAGACATAAGTGGTGTGTCCATCCTCTGCTCCAGGGACTTGGATCTGACTAGGATGGTGAGAGAATGAGGAAAAGTGCTATATTTTAGGCTAGAATGTTGTGCTGGTTACTTTTCTTGTCGCTTTAACAAAACACCTGACGCGAGCAGCCTAAGAAGAGAGGATTGGTTTTGGCTGACAGTTGAAGTGGGGAAGTCCTGGCTGCAGGAGCATGCGGCAGCTGGTCACATTGCATCTGCAGTCAGGAAGCAGAGAGAGATGCATGCTGGTGCTCAACTTGTTCTGTCCTTTTTCTTCCTTTCCTGCAGCCTGTGGGATAGTACCTGCACATCCAGGATGGGTCTTCTGCCACTTAAACCTTGCTGGAAACATGCTTAATTGTTTCCATAGTGGTTTTTTTAAAATTTACTTTTATTTTATGTGCATTGGTGTTTTGTCTGCATGTTTGTCTGTGTGAAGGTGTCAGATCTTTTGGTACTGGAGCCACAGAAAGTTTTGAGCTGCCATGTCATTTCTGGGGATTGAATCCAGGTCCTTTGGAACAGCAGCCAGTGCTCTTAACCAGTCCCAGTCACCTAAATCCAACTCTCCAGCCCCCCCTCCATAGTGTTTCTAAATCTAGTCAAATGGCAATGAAGGTTAACCGTTACATCTATCCTTAACCTCATCAAAAGCTTTACGAAAGGTCGTATTTTTCATATAAAGTAAATCATTCGGGTTTTAGTGTGTAATTCAGTGTTATTTGTGTACACACACACACACACACACTCATCCATGTGTACAAACACCTACCTTTGTATCTCCTACTCAGATCAATGTAATAAGTGTATCTAAAAATGTAATCTTATTTAATAATAATAAAAATGTAATATTATTTAAGTCTTCTTATTTAATAAGACTGTTTAGAAATTCGTCTACAAGAGAAGTCCCTTATGCACCTTCTGGTCCAAGAAAGGGCAGTTGCCATTCTGACTTGAATACTAAAGAGAAATTTTGAACTAGTAGGGTTTTGTTGGCTGGTTGGCTGGTTTCTATGTTTTTTATTTTTGTTTGTTTGTTTGTTTTAGTAGATACAGTGGAAGGGGAGAGGTAATCCAAACATTGAAAAGTGAGAACGTATGTCCCAGAGAAGCAGGCTTTTAGTGCAGAAGTCTTTTTGGTGACTGGAAGTTTGTTCTAAGTGTTGAGATATAATTTGTAAGGCAAAGAAGGCTCACAATGCTGTGTGTCAGTGTTAGAGAAGCAGGACTTGTCTTTGGGATCTAGAGGGATGAAGATGCTATCCCATGGAGTGAATACCTGTGTACAAACAGGGTTGAGCTATCTGCATATGGATAAGAAGAGGGAAGAATGGTGGGAAGTGGAGACTAGCTAGAAGAGCCTCTAAAACTCTAGAAACATCTCGAGGACATAGATTTGAATGAGAATGCCACATGCTCAGCTTGGCATTTGGAGGTAGAAAATACCACAGAGGCAAAGAGCATCAAAGGCTGGAGCATGGAGACAGAGGTACTGAGTTTGACTGTATTACTGAGTTGGTTTTTCGGATGAAGAAACCATGTAGAAGTTATTGCATAGTAGATCTTATTTACGTAAGATATAAAACTGAGGATCTAGTAAGTTAACTGGGAAAATAAGCCAAACCAACAAGCCAGAATTCCTGTTAATTTTATTTTAGGGGAGTTTCTTTATTAGGCTTTAGTTTTCTGAATTATTGCCTCATTTTTCTGCTTTTGTGTCATTAGCCATGAGAAGAGACAGTTTTAGATTCCAAGCAGAAATAAATTTCAAAATCTAGTCTGAAGGTGGTAATACCTAGGATATGCTATATATGAATTATTGAAGCTTTATTCCTGAGAAATAGTTACTGTGATTCACCTTTTTTATTTTGTATTATTCCTTGTTTAATCCTAATAATGATGAGCTGGGGTGGGAATATAGATGAGAAAGCCCAAGTGACAGTCTATGGTTAGTTTTATTTGTAGAAGCAATTTTGAATTCTGACTTTTTACCACAATTTATAGCTTTCATCATCTTTGAGTTTTTCTCATATGAAAAGAGTTTAATTGGTATGGAAAGCCACAGTTCCAAAGTAGGGGCATCCATCTTGAGTCTTATTATGTATTGTCTTTATTTCAAGAATCATTTGTGCCTATTGCTGGAGTTAATTATACCCTTTTAAAATAACTAAGTGATAGCAAGGTGTTGACATGCCTGTCTCTAATACCTGTATTCCCGCTTCTGAGGAGGTTGATGCAGGAGGATCAGCAGTTCAAAGCCAACCTGGATTACTTTAAACTCTCTCAGAAAACCAAAACTAACTGAACGAAGTCATGTCCCTAGTCTGCAAAAGAAAAAAATGATTTTAAAAGTCTTTAAGCTAGCAATAAAGCAGCAAGTATACTGAGTCCTGTGTTGAGACATTCTCAGTAGTAAAAGCTAAGTTATTAAATTTAAGTGAAATACATTTATGCATTTTTTGAAGACAAAATTACTTTCTTTGGAAACTGACACATTGTGTTTCATTTTGTAACCTTTTACAATATAGCTGGATAGAGGATTCTTGGCACTTATAGTGATCTCTTTTAATGAGGAAAAAAAATCACAATTTTATTTAAACGCATTGTTGGAGCCCACTAGATTTCCTAGTGGCTGTACCCAGCAGGACTGCATAAGAGGTTGATTGGACCATGGGCCTGGGTACCAGGTGACTGTAACTAGCAAGGGGGAGGTCTTTGCTCCACCCCTTGGCATTGTTCTAAATAGACCTTTGGAATAAAGTTCTGGGCCCCTTTGGATAAGGATCCAGGCCCACCTGAGTCTACCTGTGTTTTCTCTCTGCGTCTTAATTCTCTAACTAAGTGTCTTATCCCTCACTCCTCAAGAGTTCCTGGGGTGAATATAAGTGTGGGGGCTGCCCCTCTACAATGCATAATATTACTTTGAACTACGAAAGAAACCCAAATAGTTTTAAAGTAGGATATGATTACTAAGATCTTAAAATAAGTACTTTGTATTGTGAAAAAAACAACAACAAAAACTGCTTAAGTCGCTCTCTGTCCTCTAAAGAAACCCTAAATGTGCATTGTGTGTGTGTGTGTGTGTGTGTGTGTGTGTGTGTGTTGTACAGCAGGACTTTGTGTCTTGTGGGACTCACGGGACGCACTGAACAGTAGCTGCTCAGCGCTGCCTCACAGCACCGAGTAGCTGCCGTTTTATTTTCTGATTTCTGTAAGTTTACTGTTTTAAGTACTTAATACAAGTGGAGTTGTACAATATGTGTTCTGTTCCTGGCACATTTCATCTAGTGTAGCATCCTCAAGGTTTATTCACATTTTCCTATATGGCAGAATTTCCTTCCTTCCTTCCTGAGACGAAATAATAATCCATTGTAGGTACTCATCACTTTTTTAAACTCATTTATTGATGAGCATTGAAATAATTTCTAGCTTGTGGTTTAATTATTGTAACAAAATACAGGTAGGGCCCTCACAATCTATGGTTTCCATTCTGTATAGCCAGCTGCAGTCCAAAATATTAAGTGGAAAAATTCCAGAAATAAATAATTCATCAGTGTGAAACTGTGTACGGTTCTGAGTAGCATTATGAATCCTGTCACCATTCTGCTGTGTCCTGAGTGTTGTGTGAATCATCCCATTGTCTGCTGGATCCATGCTGAATACAGTACCTGCCCATCATTCAATGAATTGGCATTTCTGTTGCCAGATCTACTATTACAATATCATAATGTTATGTTCATGTGACCCATGTGTTACTGAATCACCTCCTGAAGCACAAGACTAATAATGTTGACAATACAGTGTATCAAAGAGAAGCTGTAGAGTGCTTCCTTTATGTGAAAAGGTGATTTAATAAGAAAGGGGGAAAATCATATATTGAGATTGCTAAGATATCTGGTCAGAATGAATTTACTATCCGTGACATTGTGAAGAAAGAAAAAGAAACTTGTGCTAATTTTGCAATTGGAGTTGAACATGGAAGTATAACCATGGCATGTAAGTGCTTAGTTTAAACTGGAAAGACATTACCTTGTGGCTCAGTATTATCTGTAGTTTCATACAAATACTGTATTGTATGTCTCACAGATAAGGAGAAGTGATTTTATAAGTCCAACAAGCTTTTTTAAATTGACTTTACTTCCGATGTTTGAATAAGAAAGCACTCTGCTTTGCATATTGACAATATCAGAGGATTAAGTGTTAGCATATTGGTTGTCCTACATTGATCTTTAATGCTTTTAGCTAGTCTCTTAAGTTTGCATAAAAAATAATTCTGAAGCTGGGATGCTGATGCACACCTGAAGCTCCAGCATACTAAGCTTGAAACGGGGATTTTGAGTTCAAAGCCAGCTTGGAATACATAGCAAGACCCTGTTTCAAAACCATGAAACAAAAATTAAATAAATAAATAAAACAACTCAGACCTTTTTATGTTTTCTTCTACAGTCTTACAAGGCCTTCTAAAACGCTTGGGGAGATGAACATTTCTAAGATGTCACACACAGTCTCTGCCCTCTTTCTTCCTGTTAGTAACGTTCTGAGCTTGGCTTGAGCAGCCTACTCTCCAGGGTGGGAGTGGTACCTTTAACGATGTGCTTAGCCTCTATATTTTCATTGCTAAGTTTGAGGTTTGGGGTTATATTGTTGTCTGAGGGAGGTCTGAGTTTTAATTATGTAACTTGTTAGAGGAAACTTGAAGCATCTTTAGAGAAGACAGATCTCTTGAGATCAGGAGGAAAAATAAATCTGAATTCTGTAAGTGATGCTCCAAATACCTGAGCCAGAAATCCCACTGCTGCCTGCCTGCCAGCCTCGCTGAGAATTCCTTTCACTCAGCACAGTGCTTGCTCATTTAGAGACCAAACATGCCTTTCTTTCTAAGAGAGCAGAATTACACTTTTGTTGTGAGCAGTGCTTCTGCATCAGGGTAGTTATTTTTTCTGAGCTTCATTTACCCAACTATAAAGTGAAATAGTCCCCACTTCCCAGGATTATCGTGAAAAGCAAAGGAAAAGATAGGACAACACGGGCAGAAGGCACACAGTGTATGCTACACTCCCCTTGCTTAGGCCCCTTACCTGAAAAGGCTTTTGTTTGTTTGGTTTTTTTTTTTTAATGCTGTTGATCTACTTTGTAGAATTGATAATTCCCAAAGAGGGAAATAATGAATAATATTATTAGTCAGCTAAAGCTCCATAAGTATGACTCTTTTCTTTTTTCGTCTTAAAACTGGTTATAGTTTTAAAAATAGGTGGATGATTCTGTAAAAATTATGAATTATTCTCTTGATTTACAGAGTATTGTGACAGTCACATTTGAAGTACCAGGAAGTGCAAAGGAAGAGAGTCTAAATGTATTTATCCAGGTGAATGCAATTTTTAACTGATTAATGATTCATCAGCTGTTTCGTTGCATAGTTGTTGCATTTGCAGTGGTTGGTCTTATGAAATTGTGTCGCCCAATACAGAATCTCCTGTGGGAAAAGGATGTGCAGAACAAGGACGGCCACTGCATGGAGGTCATCCGGCTGAAGGTGCAGTCTGCAGTTTGCCCTCACAGGCTGTTAGGTCAACACCAGATTTGGTTTTAAACACTACTTTTATGCAAATAACCTTTGTCTGCCCTCATTTTCATAATTTCCATTGCTGAAAAGGCGCTTTAGAAATCGCTGTAAAAACAACAGCAGCAACAACAACAAAAAAACAACCTGTGTGCCTTGGCTCTTTAGCCCAGATCTCTGCCTGGTGTTCCCAGCAGTTATCTGGTGCATAAGCTTGACACCATCAAAACTGGTCTCTGCACAGATTGGTCACTTAGAGAAACGGTTTATTTTTCCAAGAGAGCTTCATTTAACAGAGAAATAATGTTGAAAATTGTACCACTGCTGAACCGTATGTCACTTGATGCATTTAGCAGACACTGTAAACATTTGTCATATTTTATACAGAGGTACAAAACACAGAAATTCTTGTTCAATTTTTGGAAAGCCATTCATATTACTTCACATCTGGATGTGTGTGTGTGTGTGTGTGTGTGTGCGTGCGCGTGCATTTGTGTTTGTTTGTCTGAATGTGGGTGAACACATAACACAATGTGCAGGAGGAGGCCAGAGGACAACTTTGTGGAGTCAGTTCTCCTACTGTGGGTTCTGGGACTCGAACTCAGTTTGTCACGTTTGAGAGGTAAGTGCCTTTACTCTCTAAGCCAGCCACCTTGCCACCCACACATTGAACTTTTATTCAGATGAATATAATAGCTTTCTATTTGATCATTGCCTAACTTTTTTGTAATATATTTCCAAAACAGATTCACTAACAAAATACCTTAACTTCTCAAATTTTCTTGTTAAATTTGTGAATGAAGTACCAAACCCTTAAAGGTAGAGAAATTAGTATGATATGGTGCAATAACAGATTTGATCACTTTCAGTTTTTTGTTGTGATAAATAACATTGAAAAAATCCTAATATATTAGTTTTATCATTAGAAAAAGGAATCATTGCTAGGCATGGTGATGCAGAGTCAGGAAGTGGATCTCTACGAGTTTGAGGCTAGCCTGGCCTGCATAGCAAGTTTCAGGCCAGCCAGGGCTTCATAGCAAGACCCTGTCTCAAAACAACAACAACAACAAAAAAAAAAAAAAAAAAAAAAAACAAGACAAAAACAGAAAAGAGAAAGAAATTCTCTATTTTAAAGAAGTAGCCAGGAAATGTGTATGCCTTTAATCCAAGCACTCAGGAGATAAAGGCTGGCAAATTTCTGAGCTGGAGGCCAGCTTGGTCTACACTGGGAATTGCAGGACAGCCAGAGCTACACAGAGAAACCCTGTCTTGGGGAGGGGGTGGGATCAATGTACATAAAATGATTGGAAGTTTAAAAAACTTAAAATATGCAAATAATTGAATCAGGTGGTTTTCATAGCTTTGTCATGAGTTTGTCTTTTGAAAGTATTATTTTCAGATTTGATGTACTGTTTCTGCTTGCAAATCTGAACTGGAGCTGAATGATCATTGTCCTTTGAGCAGGGGCTGGTATCCATCAAAGACAAACCACAGCAAATGATTGTACAAGGCATCCATGAGCTGTACGACCTGGAAGAGAGCCTAGTAAGCTGGAAGGACGATGCTGAGAGAACAAATCAGTTGGTCTTCATTGGTAAGTAACAAATTTCTGAGGGAAAATACAAAATAGGTTTGTAGGAGATATAATGTGTTATTTAAAAGCTTGTGTATTTGTCTGAATCACAGATAATGTAAGGTTTTGGTAGAACTTTGCTCTTTAGACAACTTAGAAAAGTGCTAACTTAGATTTGAGGATTAACTAGAAAGTTGTAGAAGGAATCATGCAGTTACTGTTAATTTTGTAGATCACTAGAGAACACCATGCATTTAACATTCTGGAAATTAAAATGTTGTTTTAATAAGCCTCACTATTTTGTTTTATTCTCAGGCAAGAATTTAGATAAGGATATTCTTAAACAGCTCTTCATCACTACTGTAGCAGAAACAGAAGAGCAGACAGCACCTGGCAAAGATCAAGATTGTCCATCACACTAGAAGCTATTTCTTACCAAAAGAACTGATAAGAAAAACAAGGATCAGTTTCCTACTGGATGTATTTCAATCCTCAGTTCTTTCATTACCTCTCTTAGGAGTTAGGAGTATATTTTATGATAGTATTTATTTTATAAAATACATAAGGTTTTAGTAAATCATTATAAAAACATTTGATATTAATATAATAAAATATATCCTCTGAAGGGTTTTTTTGAGACAAGTATTTCACAAAAATTCCAGAATTTTCTTGGAAGTTTAAGCATGAATTCTGACAAGTTACGCTTCATTAGTTGTAAAAATGATGGCAAACTTGAACATTTTCATTTTCCCTTTAAACTTCAGATAATTGCAGAGATACAATGATTGCATTGATAGTAACAAAAATATTAAATGCTGTCATTGTATTTAAAAAAATGCTTAACCTTTATTTTTATGTTATGTGCATGGGTGTTTTGCCTGCATGTGTGTCTGTGCACTATGTGCATCCATTGCCTGAGGAATCCAGAAGAGGGCATTGGACCCCTGGGACTGGAAGGCCCTCTGGAAGAGCGGCCAGTGTTCTTAACCACTGAGCTGTCTCTGCAGCCCTGTCACTATGTTTTTAATGGAATGAGTCTCTCGTGTTCCTAAAGATGTAAAGAGGAAGAAATCTGAGTCAAAGAAATTAAACTGTTTCTTACAATCCGTGCCAAACCTTACTGATAGTGTGATGATACCTCTGCTCTTTGTTCTGTATTATGCTTAGAAGATTATCATTGTGGAATGTTAAACTGTAGTTTATTGTTGGCATTAAATTCATCTTGCCGATTTTGAACTGTGTTAGTTTTCTGTATAATCTGAGAAGTAATAAGGTACACTACTTCTACTAACCATAACTGCAGATAACTTGTGTGTGTGTGTGTGTGTGTGTGTGTGTGTGTGCGCGCGCGTGCATGTGCATGAACACATGTAGATCAGTGGACAACTCTTTTGAGTCAGTTCTCCCCCTCCACCTTGTTTTGAGACAGGTAACTTATTTCTGCTACTGTGCTGTGCACACCAGCCTTTGGAACTTGCAGCCAATTCTCCTGTCTCTGCCTTCCATCTCACTATAGAAGTGCCACTTGGACCTGCCTAGGCTCAGTGTGCTGGACTCTGCTGACTCCCCATGGGAGACCTGGATTTGGGAGATGTGGGGATGTGGGGTGGCTTGGGAAAGAGGGCTAGAGGGTGGGAGGAGGGGGGGGGTCTGTGGATAGCATGAGGAGTGAGCAGAAAATTTCTTAATAAAGAAAAATAAAATAAAATAAAAAAGTGCCAGAGCTGGGGTTATAAACCCAAAACAAGCCTGAATTCTAGTTGCCAAAGGTTTATGGCAAGCACTTTACCCATAACTCAGCCATCTTGCCTCAAAGATAACTTTTTTAAAAAGATTTCTAAAATTTATGTTTATGTGTGTTCACATATGTGAGCATGTGTGTTAATGTCTGTGGAGACCTGAAAAAAAAAAGCATCAAGACCCCCTCAAGCTGGAGGAACATACGGTTGTGAGTCACTGTTCATGCTGGCACTGAATTCAGGTCTTCGGCACGTTAACAGTAAGAGTTCTTTTTTTTTTTTTTTAAATTAGAAAAATCTTTTATTTCTGCTCCTTTCGTGCTTCATATTGTCCAGGAAACATTCTTGCATATGTATCTGAAATGGCATAGTACCACACACATTGTTGAAAGGCAAAGGACCATTGGAGGAACTGACCAGCTGTCCAAATTCCTCAGACCTCAGGACCTTCTCAAGTTACATTAATCTGAAAATCTGAAATACCATGTCCAAAAAATGGCTAGGGGTGTGTTAGTCATGCTTCTCTAGAGCAGTGGTTCTCAACCTTCCTAATGCTATCACCCTTTAATACAGTTCCTCATGTTGTGTGACCCCAACCATAAAATTACCTCATTGCTACTTTGTAAGTGTAATTTTGCTACTGTTATGAATCATAGTGTAAAATCTGATATGCAGGATATCTGATATGTCACCCCTGTGCAAGGGTCATTTGACTCCCCCTAAGGGGTTGCGACCCACAGGCTGAGAACCACTGCTCTAGAGACACAGGACAGATAGAATGCCAACAATGGCTGTCTCCTGACAGGAAGAATCCCACAGTTGTTCAGTCCACAAGGCTGGATTCTCAGTTGGGATCCCAAAGAAGTAGGTTCTAATCCCAGCAAAGGAGTGCCTCAGCAGCAGGATAGATGAACTTGACAAGGCCAAGTAGGCAACAAAAGCTTCTTCCATGTCTTTTTATGTGGACTGCCAACAGAAGGTGTGGCCCAGACTTAGGGTGGATCTTCTGACCTCAGGACCCAATTAAGAAAAATCTTTCACAGCCATACCCAGCAGCTTAGGTTTTAGTTGACTCCAGATGTAGTCATGTTGACAAGCAAAATTAGCCATCACAGGGTGTTATAAAAAAAACAAAAACCAATCACTTTATTCAATATAGTTTTAGAAGTAGACTACATTTCCTTTAAGAAATAAACTAAGAAGAAAATGCTGCTTAACCTAGTTGATGCCATGATGCTGGAGTGAACTCTGATGCCGAGGGATCTAGTCTGAGATCCTGTGCCTGCTAGGTTGTCCTTCAGTGCTGCTTTCACTCTGCGGTTCTTTCTTTCCCACATGGCACAAGGAAGTGGTTCAGCCTTGAAAACTTAGTTAATAGGAGAACATCCGGGATCCACTGGTTTCTTAGAAGCATTCGCCCATCAGATAACCTGGCAATTTCGTTCTCATGAATACGGTAGCCATGAAGAAATTCAGTAGGACACAGACAAAGCCAACAAAGAGAAGAAGAAAGCTATTGAGTTTTGGAATATTTGGTACATTGGATCTGTCCAGGATGAGGAAACCTAAACCACCATTTATCCATTCATAATATATTGTCTGTTTACTTGGTAGCCTCTGGTGCCCCTGTTTATCAGACACTGAGCCAGCACTTGGAGGTTCAGCAATACGATCATAGATTATTCCTTCAAGTGACCTGTAATACAGATACCACCAGGGCATATGCCATCATGGCCAGTGGCATGTGCACCCAAGATGGCTTCTTCAGCTTCAGGTTGGGGCATTCCAGCACTAAGAACTGGAATTGGGAGAGTCTCCATGTCGGTGGTAGCAGGGCCAGTGCTGTGGCCTCCAGCCATCCCTCCAGCCTATCAGATAACTTTTTTTTTTTTTGGTTTTTCAAGACAGGGTTTCTCTGTGTAGCTTTGCGCCTTTGCTGGAACTCACTCTGTAGCCCAGGCTGGCCTCGAACACACAGACATCCTCCTGCCTCTGCCTCCCAAGTGCTGGGATTAAAGGCGTGCGCCACCACTGCCTGGCTTCAGATAACTTTTGATAATGATTTTTATGTGTGTGTCTGTGTGCAATAACTCAGTTTTCTCCTATTCTTACTGAAAGCCACATCTGCATTAACTGCTCAGATTGTATGTGTGGAATATAATGAAGCGCTTTCCCAAACTAACAGTTGTTGAACATCAGAGAATGCTCTTAAAATGGCTTTGAGGATAGCCTACCCCCAGATTTAATTAATTAATTACATTAAATTAATTAATTACTTTTGAGAAGGGTGTCACTGTGTTAGCGAGACAAGCCTGGAACTCATAACTTTCCTGTCTCAGCCTTCCAAACTCTGAATGATTGTACTGTCTGCCAAGGGGAGGCTAATTGATTAAGTAATCTCAGATTGATTATTGCTGTTGTTTTCTTGTGGGCATATCAGTGAAGGAGAACTTGTCTTTCCTTCACATTAGTGTTTATTTTTAAAGTTTTTCTTATCACTCATCTCTGAAATCCTTTCTCATATAAAATGCATTTATTTTATGGCAATGAGATTTTCAATAGAAAGTTAGCTAATATTTCAGTCAGGTCTGGGCTTTAAGTTTATTCATTAAAAATTATTTTTTAACAATGCCATAATACTACTTGGCAAATAATAAATGTTTAAACGTATGGGTTCTGGAACATGGAAAAGAACTTGTAGTTTGTATATCTTGTAGGAGAAATGCATAATATAGTACTCTATAGTTTTTAAAAATTTACTTTTATTTTTATTTATGTGTATGTATCTGTGTGTGTGAATGTGCATGTGTGAATACACTGCCCCATGCTGCCAGAATCCAGGATCCCCTTGAGCTGGAGTTACAGGCAATTGTGATCTGCTGGATGTGGGTGCTGAGAACCCACATCAGGTCCTCTGCAAGAACAAGTGTTCTTAACCACCAGGCGCTTCCCAGCTCCTAACAGTCATACTCCTAACAAGTCTGTCTTTGTAAGACTTGTGTGCTTTGTCTGTAAGTGCAAATGGATTGCACACATACACTGTGGTTTAAAAATACAGGCCCTCTTCTTTGTCTTGGTCACTCAGAAGTCTTCTTGTTTCCAAAGTCAATTATCAGATCAGAGTCATAGTCTAAAGTACTTGTCTTTTAAACTTAAAACTTGACACAGATAGCCTCAAGGCTTTATTATTTGTGTGTTTAATAAAATATATGTGATAGTGCAATTTACTTAACAGTTTAGGATATTTCTATGACACTCCAAATAAACTTTATTCTTTAACTGCTTTGTAAAAAAAATCAGACTACAACATAAAATGCATTCACGCTGTAAAATTTTCTGGAGCACTCTGAAGTTTGCTTGGTATCCGTGCCTGGGCACTAATGGCACACCATGGATAAAGCCAGGTTCTCAAACCATGTAGTCTGGTGGAGGGCAGACGTAAATAAGAAAGTAGGAAGTAGAGCTAGGCCACCTGATAAAGATGAGCTTTAGATGGAGTGCTCACGGAAGGCCCCTGTGGAGAGGTGACCCTTACAGAACTGAATCTCAGGTGTCATACATAATGGGCTGGGTGGGGTGGGACAGAGAAGACCTTTAGGTGGGGAGCAGCATAATGTGTTGGGAGACATACAGGGAAGGAGGCAGGGGTGGCTCAGTGTTAAAAGGCAAGGGCATAATACAGAACAGCCGGGTTTGCTGTTCTTTGTGGGACAAAATAAGCGCTTGGATTTTTATTTTCCTTTCTTTGAGGTAAGGTCTCACTGTAAAGCCAAGGCTGGCCTGAAACTTACTGTACAGAACATGCTGGCCTCAGGCTTGAGAGATCTGCTTGCCTCTGCCCCCAAGTGCTGGGATTAAAGGCGTGTCACCATACCCAGACTACACTTTAAAAAGGTACTGTTTGGGTGGGTGAGAACTATGGCTGTGGCACACGTGTAAAGGTCAGAGGACAACTTTATGGAATTGATCTTCTCTTTCCACCTTCACGTGAGTCCCTGGTGTTGAACTCAGGTCATGGCTCTGTTCACTGAGTCATCTCGTTAGCCCTTGGATTACTCTTAAGACCTTGGGATGCAACTAGAGCATTGGGAGCTGAGAGGTGATTCAAGTAGTTGTCCCTGGCTTGAAATCGAAAGTGGTGCTGGTGTGAACATCGTTGTGCACACCTCTATAGGAATATTTCTTCAGAGTGTGTGTGTGTGGAGTCACTAGTGTGTAGGATTTGCACATTTAAACTTTTAATAAATATTGATGAATTGCCCTACAAAATCAAGTCTTTCCCCTTCATTCACTAGTATATGAAAGTACCCATTTTCCTAAATATAATTAAACCATATTTCAGCTTTTGCTGATCCAAGTGGACAAGCTTACCACTGTTTTTTATTTTATTCTGCATATTATTTTTATTCCTTAAAAGATATGTTGTCCTGCTTTTTTTTTTTTTCTTTTTTCCCAGAATGAAGAATTTCCCAGTGATCAATGTCTTATTCTAACTGTAACGTTTGGAGACTTTGTACCTTACTTCAGCTATTCTAAGGAGTTGGTTTTTTGTTGGTTTGTTTTTTTATAATGCAGCAATAATGTGGGCCACCAAAGGGGTCCTATAGACCCCCAAACATCACAGCCTATTGCAAATGCTATTGGTTGCTCTCCACAACCTGATGGTAAGACCTACTGCTGAGGACACCCATGTTTATGGCACAGAACATAGAGAAATCAGGCTGGTACTTTCATTCCCACTGGCTAGCACTACAATGCTGGAAGGTGCCGGGCATGCTACCAGAGGAGAAAGGTAACTGTCCGTTTCACCCAACTATGAACCCTGATTGCTATAACGACCTGCCTGTAAGATATGCTGGTGCAATTGTGGCACAAACGTTATTGGAGAACCAATTTTTTTTTAATTCAAGGCCCATTCCATGAGTTGGAACCCGTACCTGACACTGTTAATGAGGCCAGGAACCTGAGACTAGATAAGTCCTGTGCCCTACAGGAAAACCTACTATTATTCTCCTAAAGGAACACAACAATAAAATAACTCCTGGTGTCATTTGCTATATATGCATAGATCAGTGTATTTCTCAACCTCATCAGAGAAGTTTCTCACAGTAGATGATAATTGACACAGATAATTGAAATGAACAACATGTAGAGAGTAAGAGACTTCAGAGTGCTCAGCCATAAATGGGATCACAACCCCCGCCCACACAAGGCTCAGTGATGTATGCAGAAGAGGGGGCTTATTAATAAACTGTTTATTAATTATTAATAAACTAAGAAATTTGGTTATATATAAAAATAATAATGTGGGCCACCCTTTGCTTTGGAAGGCCTGCAGGGTATTCTGATGATGGTGATCAAGGTTTAGATATGGTTTGCCTAAGACTTTACAGTTTATATGGGATATAGGACCAAAGACTACATTTCACTGAGCTCCTGTCTCCCAATTTATAAAGTGGAGGTAATAATACACAATTTTCTCTGGATTATCCCAACAACTAAATGTCAAGTATGCCGAATAAAGCATCCCAGCAAATGTGAACTTCCACTTTCTAGCAAGGTTTGCTGTACAATTCAGCCTCTACATAACATAAGCAGGCCTTTGGGGAGCTTTTTTCAGCCTTAAGTAAAAAGGGTTGAGAAAAATTGGTACCAACTTTAAGACGGTTGCAGAAGTGTCAGCACAGTTGTGGGGGAGACTAGATGATTAATAGTCAGCTTAGTAAAACCTTGGAGCTCAGGCCTGTAGTTTCCCCTCTGAGTGGTTGTCAGTGTATAACCTAGAAAAGACCCTCGAAATTACTCACCTAAGCAGACTTGGGGGCTTCTAATGATCTCCCCTTCTTGGAAACCCAGACTTCTTTTGTGGACTTTTGCTGAATTATATAGATTATAAAAATACAAGATATATTTACAATAAATGTATTTTAGTCTCTAATGTATATTTATATATTAGATAAATATATGATACTTATATTTAATTTTTATGTTATATAGTACTATATAATATTGAGTATAATATTGATAGCATAATATATTTTTATTATATAACACTGTACAATATATTAATATCTATTTGTGTAGTAAATAAGTATATAATATTTATAATATATAAAAAGATATAGAATATATATAAAACATAAAAAGACTTTTAAATCTTTTGGGGTCTGAGGCTATAGTTCCGTAGTAGAGCATGTGCAAGTCTTTAATTCCTAGACTGAATGTTGAAGATAATTATCAGCAAACTAAAGACTTCTAAAGCAGTGATGGCCAATACATTGTGACAGTAGGGCTTGGTGGCAATCTGTGAACTAGGTAATTAGTACCTTTAGCTTACTAGTCTAGGTGAAAAAACTATATTTATATTGCTTTGAAAGGACTTTTCCATGTCTAGAAATGCCTTATATTTGTGGGCATGATGTTGAAAAAAGTGCTTGGCAACTCTGTGCCACTGAACTGCACCCTAGCTGTTCTGGCTTGCTCTTCTGTTGCTGTGTTAAACCATTGACCAGAAGTGACTTGGGGGGCGGGGGAGGGGCTTATTTTGACTTACCTTCCAGGTAATAGTACATCAGCAAGTGAAGTCAGGGCAGGAAGTCAAGGCAGGGACTTGGAGCAGAAACCATGCAGCCAGTTTATGCATAGTTTGCTTCCTTGCAATCCAGGCTAACCTGCCCACAGTGAGTGACCAGTCAAGACAATCTCTCACACATGTGACCACTGGCCAATCTGATGAAAGCAGTTCTTCAGTTGAGGTTCCCTCTTCCCAGGTGACTTTAAGTTGTGTCAAGTAAACAATAAAACTAAGCAGTACACCAGCCCTCTTCCTACTTAGAGCTCACTAAATTTCCCATGCTGGTCTTAAATGCACTCTTAATAGACCTAGCAGGTCTTAAACTTGGAATCCTCCTGGCCTAGCTGTTCTAGAGTAGCTAAGGTTGCAGGCTTAATTCACCAGAACTGGCTAACTTTTTAAGAATTAGTTGTCTTGTATTGTGATTGTGTACACACCTGTGGAGGCCAGAGGACAAACTCAGGAGTTGTTCTTCAGGTGCCATTCTCTTTCTTATCATTTTTTCATCATCGTTGTCAGCATCATCATCATCATCATCATCATTTCATCCTGAAACTCTCCAAGTAGTCTAGGCTAGCTGACCAGGGAGCCTCAGGGATCTGCCTGTCTCTACCTTTCTAGCTCTAGGATTACAGTGTGCTGCCATGCCTAGCATTTTTATGTGGGTTCTGGGGATCCAACTCAAGACGTTGAGCATGCAAGACAAGCACTTTACCAACTGAGCTATCCAATACCCAGCCCTGGGATGTGTTAAAGGTTTAGGTTTATAGACGCACCAGCATCTCACCATGCCATGGTACATGTGTTACTGTTAGTAACCAACATTGATACAGGTTCCGATTGTTTGGAATCCTTACCTTATATTCCTTTTCTATTGCATCCATCCAGGATAGAACAGTGCATGTAGATGAAATTCTAAACAGTCTTATTAAATAAGAAACACAGAGCCAAATACAGAGTTAAAAGCCCAAGAGATCAGAGCACTAGTGAAGCCCAAGACTACCTTTCGCTTACCACTAGCTGCCATCCTTCCCCTGAGAGACCTTCTTCCTGTGTGTCTTGCGTTTTATTGCTTTCCTGTTCTGCCTTCTCATTGGTTCTAAGCCCAACCACATGACTTCCTCGTCATTGCCTGTCTATACAGACCTCCTGGTCTCTATGGTTGATACTGAGATTAAAGACTCAAGGGTTACCACGCTTGGCTGTGTCCTTGACCACACAGAGACTCTGCCTGCCATGTGATCGGGTTAAGGGCGTGGGCTACCACCACCTGACTTCTATTCCTGACTCTCAGCTAATGACTTCTGATCTCCAGGCAAACTTTATTTATTAACATACAAATAAAATCACATTTCAGCACAATTAAAATATCACCACAAGTGCATTCAATAGTCTCAGATTCCTGTAGACTACAACAGTGCCTTAGCTATCCCTTGTTTTTATGCCCTTGGCTCTTCATTTGGGACTTGTCTTTTATAGTTAGGCTTTGGGGGAAGGTCAGAGTGCCATTTTCATCACATCAAGCAGCTACACATCAACATGCTACAAGATAGTGGATGTTGGTCTTCAACCCCTGGCTGAGGTTAGATTAGATTAGATTTCTCCACAGGAAAGGCTACTCTTTCCCTCTTTCTGTTGTACTTTTTGGGAGAAAAATCTCATGTGCAGCCCACACAGAAAGTAGTTGGAAAATAGGTCCCATCTCTAATAGCTACATAAGTTATTTGATTCTGCAAGAGAGATTTCCTTTATTGATTTAATCATTGATTTTTAGCAATGTGGACACACAAGTATATTTTAGACATTGAGTTATAACTCAGCCCCAGTTTTGGCCACAGGGAGATCTTTAGTTGGCTCCCGGGGTCACCTTTGAGACCCACCATAATGTGTGATTTGGTTTTGTTTTTGAGCTCATCCTTACACCCCTTCACTTGTAAATAACCCAAAGGCCCATAGAAGTTGACTTTAGGAAAACCAATAATACTCTCTCTCTCAGGTAATCAGGGAGGGGGCCCTGCATCCCTCCAGCAGGGGGTGAAGGCAGCATCTGGGGGTATCTGATTGAATGAGACACCTGCCTGGCCCTCCTGCAGTTTAGAATCACACAAATAATCATTGGTCAACTTTGGATTCAAACGCCAATCTGTCAGGCTCAGACCTGTTGTTTGTTCTACCTGACAAAATAGCCACACAAAATAGAAGTCTTGGAGAGTAAAAACCTCCACAGAGCACCAGTCTTAACTCAGAGGCTTGCAAGGGAGCTGTTCTCCAAAAGGAGAAACATCTTTTCATATTGTTTTTATTAGATTCCACCTCAGGAGTTCCCCAATATGTACCATGGTGTTGTATTTTGTCTACAATCTCTATTCATGTAACAAACACATTCTACCATATTGCTACTTTAGTTGCTGGGCTAATTTACATGAAACCAATCTAAAAGCTTAGGTACTCCAAAGCCTTCAAGTAAGTCCTGGGAAAGTGTGGGTGATTCTCGATGGACCCTGACGTATCTAGTAGCAGAAACGCTGAAGCCCAGCCCTTCCTCAGTTTAATTTCAAGCCTTATCACTAAAGTAAAAGCGCTTCGTGTTTATGGATGGATGTTGGGGGTGGCCGGTAGGGGTAAGGGCAGGCAGGCAGGCAGGCAGGCACACCCATACACTAATGGCATTCCTTTATTTATAGGATTACTTTGGGGGAAACAGTAGTTTTTATGGTGAAACCAATGTAGTTGGTCAAGCCTATTAAAAAAAAAAGAAAGAAAATATCAGTTGTCATTAGGGTGCAAGAATGTTGCTTTCCTGAAGCCTCTTCTAGGCATATCTGAATGTATGTGAAAGATAATTATACACCTTTTTGGAGAATCGGGACTGTAAAGAGACCAAGGAAACCTGATTTTTTTTTTTTTTGGCCTTTTAAAATTCACACTGAACTTCCACAGCTTATTGCTAGGATGTTTTAATCTTTAGGGAAATCGAGATAGGAAGAACGGTTGGTGGAGCTTGCATAGAGGCCAGGAGCCATTTCTCTTGAACGGGGCATATAGCATTAAGTAGGTGAACCATTTTGTTTGAGATACATTCCTTTACCCTCTCCTTCGCCAAAGCCAGTACTCGAGAGGTCTGAATGTCGATGTGGTCACAGGTCTTTGGATTTCATGTTTTCCTCCCTGCGTTTTACTTGAGCAGTTTTAGAGCAAAATTAACCGAGCCTAGACAACGTCAGAGCAGTTTGGCTGGTTAAACCAAGCCCAGAGCATCTTCCTTGGTTAGTGGGTGGGTATGAAGAGAGGACCGAGGACCCTCATCATTGGACCGCGTCAGGAGGAAGTGGCCCCACTCCGAGGAAGGGAAGAAGGATATATAGCGGGAAGTCCATCGCACACGTCTCAGAGAAACTTAGAACACTAAGTGCACGGTGTTGGAGAGAAGGAACAGAAAGAACAAGGAAGCCTAACCCAGGAGCGCTCCAGCTTCCCGGCAGACTCATCCCAGCTAACCCACCCACCCCCAACCAGGTGAGCTGCCACCGCGTCTATCCCTTCCTCTCCCTCTCATCCTCCATGAACTTGGCAAGAGCTGGGCACCTTCGCTCCACTCCGCAGCCCAGTCCCCTACGCTCCGACCAGGATGAGGTTGAGATCGACGTGCTGGCAGAGGAGGAAGATGGAGACCAGACGGAGGACGACGAGGAGAAGGCGGAAGAGATAAGCCAGAAGTGCCTGGAGCCGCCGCTGCCGGGGCCCGGAGCCCGCACGCTTCCCCGGAGGAGCGCGGGGGACCGCGGAGGTCTGAGCAACTCCTCGGGATTCATCCGCAAGTTCCGAGCGCCTCGGACAGCCGCGACCGCCGCAGCCGACGGCCCGCAGCCCGCCAAGCCCCCGTACTCCTACATCGCGCTCATCACCATGGCCATCCTGCAGAGCCCGCACAAGCGCCTGACGCTCAGCGGCATCTGCGCCTTCATCAGCGGCCGCTTCCCCTATTACCGCCGCAAGTTCCCCGCCTGGCAGAACAGCATCCGCCACAACCTGTCGCTCAACGACTGCTTCGTCAAAATCCCCCGCGAGCCCGGCCACCCGGGCAAGGGCAACTACTGGAGCCTGGACCCAGCCTCCCAGGACATGTTCGATAACGGCAGCTTCCTCCGGCGCAGGAAGCGCTTTAAGCGCCACCACCCGCCCCCGGGAGGCCCCCCGCACTGCCCCTTCCCTCCGCCCGCTGTGCCCGCCACCCTGCACGTCTCCCACCCCAGCCTCCTGTTCCGCTACTCTGCCCCGCCGCAGCCTGGCCTCGGAGCCCATCCTGCCGCCCCGCCCGGGAGCCGCCCGTGCGCGCCGCTGCACCCGCACCCGCTCCGCTACCTACTGCTCGCCGCCCCCGCCTACGCCGAAGCGCCCAGAAAAGCCGAAGATGCGGACCCGGCTATACCCCGTGCCATCCCCGCGCTGCAACCCATCCTGGGTTGCCAGCCTTGGGACTGGGACGAGGGCTTCGGATCTCGACCCGGACGTGGGTGTACCTCGTTCACCATCGAGAGTATCATGCAGGGGGTGAGAGGAGGAGGAACCGGGGCTGCTCAGAGTCCGACCTCCGCTCCGTGGAGCTACTGCCACCTGCTGCAGCACCGGTCCTGCCTGCTGCACCCCCAGGCCGTTTCCCCTTTGCTGCAAGTGTCCGCCGCCGCCCGGACAATGCTGCAGCAGCAGCCTCAGCAGGAGCAGCAGCAGCCGCAGCAGCACTGTGCCCGGAGCTGCGCTCCAGGTAAAGGCATGCGCCTGGGCCGACACCTGTCGGCCGTTGCGGCGCTGCTGAGGCATCAGCCTGCGGCCGAGGACTGCAGGCTAACAACTCTGGCCGCTCTTTCAGGCAGAGAGGGGACCTTGCCTGCATTTTAAACAACATCCGCGCCCAGCCTCCAGGCTGATTCACCCTGGCACACCTGGAGCCAAGTGTCAGGGTGGAACCACTCGCTGTCTAGGTTTGCACCCCCCGCCTGCTAGGCTTGTGCGTGGAAAACCAGCAGCGGAGCATGCACTAAGTCCCGCCAAACAGTTACTACTGTGTTCTGCTCCCTTGGTGACCCGAACGCAGGGAAATCTGGGGGCTTCAAGTCTCGCCTCATCTTGTCCGCTTCACTTGTGGCTTCCACGGCTTTTCCGATTTGCATACTTTGTGGGGACCTATGAACTATGAACGTTTCGTTGTTAATAAAAACAGAACATCTGGCAACACAACCCGCCCCCCCATCTTCATTCCCTAGGGACTGCAAGTGTTCCCCAGTCAAATGCAGAATGTGTACATGCTCTGATTCCCGAAATCCGTATGTATATAAGTAGAACAATTTCGGAACTTTTATTTCTTGTATCTGTGGCGTGCCCTACTCCAGCGGGGAGTGTTAAAATTAAACCTAGTCAAACAGATTGAATAAAATACTAAATCGGGATGCTATATCGCTTATTTTCTTTTATGTCTCTTTCTTCGCTTTCATAAATGGAATTTCTTTTAAAATTTACATTCTTATCTAAAAATTCGTTTTCATGCCTTATATCCATTAAAATATCAGGAATGACACATTTTAAGTATGGGCTTTAAAAATTCCGAATATTTGTGGACGAAAAGTTTATCTTATAAAATAGTTTTAATACTTATGAAACTTCTAGAAGGAAAAGAATTAGAGTAATTAATACAGCCTCCATTCTATCTCACCCCCACCCATCACTTTCTTGTTTGGTTTTTGAAAGGGGAGTTTCCGCAGTGTGGTTCTTCGTGGCCCAGAACCAGCGACCTTCCTATTTCAGCCTCCAGAATTCTTAGCATGCTCCATCATGCCGAGTTTATTCGTTATTTTTCGAAAGTTGATTATTTTCTGAAGCAAACAGGAGGATGACTGCAGATCAATTTGAAACAAAGCGCTTCTACTCTTGGAAAATAAACGGCTATTCGGTATATTTAAACAAATACTAGTATTTTCATGGCCTTTTCCTTAAAAAAATAATTTCTGAGAGGCCTTTGCAACAGCGATTCAGCTTCAGGGTGCAGGGAAAACAAGACAATGCCCATCGCCTACGACTGCCAGAAAAGGCAGGATTTTAGAGGTTGAGTCAATCTTAAACGGGTTCTATAATTAGTGGCTTTGGGGGAGAGGTACTCTGAGTAGAGGAAATGGTTCGCACCCCCACACTTAGCAATGAAGTTCCCATTTCTATTGCTTACACTCCATAGCCCAGAACTCCCAGCGTTCACCCCATCTGCTGTCCCCACCCCTTCCGACTTAAGTGCTTTGTGGGACCTCCTGGAAAGTTCCTCAACTCAGACCTTGGTAGCTTTGAGCATTCAAGCTGGCTGCTCTCCTCCGCTTGGCCCCTGGGTCCTCACATTACCACCTCTTCGGTGGCCAGCGGCAGTCTGAGAGTTTAGAAGCAAATAAAAAAGATAACGGTCCTCTATCCCACTTCTCCGCTGTGCTGTTCCGTTTTGCTGTTTGTGGAAAGATGTCCCGAGCCTGGCCACCTTCAGGTATTCAGTTAACTCTGCCTCCCCGCTGCTCCCGCGCTCTAGCCGACCCCCAGACAGGAATGATTCCTGGCTGGGCTGCAGCGGAATTCCCATTCCTACCGCGCCCAAACCCGGCCCAGCACGAGGATGAGCGACCCAGAGCCTGGCCCAGGCTGGCCCCTCAGTTGTAATGCTTCTCTACTGAAACCATAACAAGACCAGACTTTCCAAGACCATTGCTGGAATGGCGAGGTAAGATGAAGGTCGTTTCAGGAGTCCACTCGGCCAGAGCGCCCTGAGGACTGGGGCAGCTGGAACCTCCTGAACCTCCTCCCGGGTGCTACCTGCACCGCGTCCGCTCAGTTGGCAGAGGGGACCTGCCGCAGTGGCGGCTCCTGAGAACCCGTAGCCGACCGGGGCCAGGCGTCCGTGGAGCACTCGAGGTCGAGTGGCTGGAATGCAGCGTGCTCAGCCTGGTCACGCACACCGGCTCCTCCAGACCCACGGTAGCCCCAGCCCGCTGGTCTGGATTACACGTCTTGGGGTGGGTTTTAAAAACCATGTGGCTTCTGAGCCCCCGAAGGTTGGAGGGTCTCGTTGGGGACAGACTGACTGGGTACGCCCAGAACGGAATCGAGTACAGGCCATTCCCACCAGCCACGGCGAGCAGGAGGGGACTGTCGCAGTCTCTGCCTTCCAGGAATGAATGCCATACAACATTGGCTACTCTCGGGGCCCCTACTCCTGGTGCGCCGGGCACTGAACCCATGGCTGTACCTCGAACATTCACTGAGGAACACTCACTGTAGAAACGCACGGTTTGCAGAGGAGAACTTTCCAACTAGGAGAAATTGTCTCCTAAGGACCTTCAGGTGGCAGCGTCCGGGGCACATGTGGTTTCTAAACCATGAACTCTTCACCAACATGTGGCCTCCTGCCCCAGCCTCCCGGGGGTGGGGTGGGGTGGGGGAGGCCTCAAGGTCAAGACCAGAAGCCCACCAGGTCACTAGAACCAAAGTAGCTAGGAAGGAATCAGGAAAGAAGTGATTTTGCTCTGTTCCTCCTGGTGGTCCCTAAGAACTTGGTGCCCTGGAGTAGGAGAGATTTCCCCAACACCCAACATGCAGGCCGAGAGCCACTTCCTTCCGGGTAGTCTTCGGCCATGGAAGCAGTCCCCAAAGGCACTTGCTCTCCTGCCCTCTGCTTGCTGCTCAGGACAGGGAATCCGGGTGCTTTGCAACGTGCCTGTAAGAAAGCTTGAAACGGGATCAGCGGGCCAGCCGTGCGAAGGTACTGTTTCTCAAGTGCCTGGTCTTTATCCCAGATGAACGACCTGCTTATCGAGCTTAGGATCCTGAAACCGCTTCCATCTCTAGACTGCAGAATCAGCCACTCCTTTGGTTTAGATTCCATGTCAGACAATCTACATCCGCACCAGAAACGAGGGGCAAATACTGGCCTCAAGAGTGTTAAGTTTGGCAGCGAGATGATCTAGCTACAGTATCTTCTAAAATGGGACCTGTGGGAGACTGTTGAGCATTTACAGAGAATATTCAGGAAAATTTTCTGACATCAACATACGATTACAATCTACACGGAAATGTTGCTTGAATTGTCAATGTCTCCCTTTGTATTTTTTTTTTTAAATGCTCCCCCCCCCCCCATCAGCCCTGAGATGATTTCAATGCTTTTTAAGCATTGGTTGACTTCCTACGTGCAAGCACTAACTGAAAAGAGTTCGTGCAGGTGACAGCTAATCGTACCAAAATTGACTTCCCACAAAAGAAAAACTTACAGGCAGGAAAAGAGCACGCATTTGAGACAGACCACAATGTGAAATTCACTTCCACCTTAGTTCCCTCTGCTCAACTCCCTTAACAAGCTGAGGTACCTGGATGTAAACCCCAGCTCCTTTTCCACAGGGTACAGGCATGTGTCTACTGCAGTCAGTGACTAAGAATGTTTTAGGACAGCTATGACTTCCCTAGCCAGGCAAAGAAAACATGAGATTAAATGAAGCCTAGGAGTTTTTCTGTGCATAGCTGTGAGTGTATTTACGGCAGTACTTATGATCCATAGGTTATAAATTATGGTGACCATTATTACTATCCGTGCCATTTTTCTTTCTCTCTCCTCCCCCTCCCCTCCCCTCCCCTCCCCCTCCCCCTCCCTCTCCTTCTCCTTCTTCTTCTAGACAGGGTCTCACTCTGTAGCTCTGGCTGTCCTGGAACTTTATGTGTAGCCCAGGCTGGTCTCAAACTCACAGAAATCCTCGGCCTCTGACTCCTGAGTGCTGGGATTAAAGGTGTGTGGTGGTATTGTGTTCCCCAAAATATTGTGTACCTTAATAAACTTATCTGGGGTCAGAGACAGGACAGCCACAATATTAAAGGTTAGGCAGTGGTAGCACCACGCCTTTAATCCTAGCATTCCAGAGGCAGAAATCCATGTGTTCAAGGATACACCCAAGCATGGTGACCAACGCCTTTAATCCCAGAAAGCAAGCCTTCAATCCCAGGGAGTGGTGGTAGAAAGCAGAAAGGTATATAAGGCGTGAGGACCAGAAACTAGAGGCATTTGCCCTGGAGAGGCATTTGCCCTGGAGAGGCATTTGCCCTGGAGAGGCATTTGCCCTGGAGAGGCATTTGCCCTGGAGAGGCATTTGCCCTGGAGAGGCATTTGGGCTGGTTAAGCATTCAGGCTTCTAGCAGCAGTTCAGCTGAGAGTCATTTGGATATGAGGACATAGAGAGGCTTCCAGTCTGAGGAAGCAAGACCAGCTGAGGATCCAGCGAGGTGAGATAGCTGTGGCTTGTTCTATTTCTCTGACCTTCCAGCATTTACCCCAATACCTGGCTCAGGTTTGATTTTTATTAATAAGAACTTTTAAGATTCATGCTACAAAGGTGTGCGCCACCACACCCAGCAGTATGCCATTTTTTCAAATGCTAATTTATTCCATTTAAAAATGGAAACTTTCATAGAGAGAACACTGTAACTTACCTCTGTGATAATTACTTGTAGTATATTCTGTTGTAACTAACTAACTAACTTGTTTCATTTATACCATCTTACTGTTCTCTCCTCTCCAGGTTATTTTGTGACAGATCCAAGATTATATTACTTCATCCACAAATATTTTTTGAATATTTCTGAAAAGACAAGAATTTCATCAATGTAACCTTATTACTATTGTTACACCAAAACATTTCACTGACCATCAGTTTATCTAGGTAATATTAAATATCCTCAATTGTCTCCAAAGAAAGTTTTAAAAAGTTTGTTTGAGCACAGCATGGTGGTACAAACACTAGGGAGGGAGAGGGGTGAAGAACTCTGTAAGTTCCAGGCCAGCCAAGGCCACAGTAGTGACACCCTGCATCACAAGATAAAAACAAATACAAAACAAAGACAAAACCACAAAATGGACCAAAAAAGCTGAGTTTGAACAATGGTGATCAGGTGCTAACATCCAGTGGACTAGTCTCTTATTTGAGCAATGGTGATCAGGTGCTAACATTCTGTGGACTAGTCTCTTATTTGAACAGCGATGATCAGGTGCTAACATCCCATGGACTAGTCTCTTAGCTTCCTTTTAGGTTACCCATCCTCTTTCCTTGCCCCCAGGGACTCGAGGCAGTTGGAGAAAGTAACTGAGACATTTCTAGCATTCCAGATTTTTCTGCCCACAGGTGATAGTCTCATGGCAAAATATACCCAGTGATAATGCTGTTCCTATAGACTTAACAACAACAAACAAAACAAACCCCGGAGTCTCACTACATTTCCCCTGACTAACCTGGAAGTCTGTGTAGATCAGGCTGGTCTTGAAATCACAGGGATGTGCCCAGGTCTGCCTCCTGAGTGTTAACAGTGAAAGTGTGCATCAACACTCCTGGCCTCTTCTGCAGACTTTTGGATGTTCCCAAGCATGGGTCTTGGAAAGTTTATGTTAATTCTTCTTAAGTGTAACTTATATTTTGAAAAATTGATTTCCTTTGGGTGCATTACTAATCAAATACATCATCTGCAATTTAAATCTAGTTCTATTGTGAGAAGAAAGGCCTTTATTTCTTTACATTTTTATGTTTCAACATTTTATGTTTTATATTGTGTTGTGTTTCAGGATGTAAATGCTAAAATCTCAGTGAGTATCATGACATGGTAAGAACACAAATTCTGTGCTTATGTAAAGATTCATTTTCAGGTAGCCCCAAATAAAGAGAATCAGGATATATAAAAAAAATTAGACTGAACAGAAAAGGACTCACTTGCATGTAAGAAGCAAGTTTCATAAAATCTGAAGGTAGCTAACTATCTTGCTTCTTATGAATGAGTTTACAAACTAAATCAACTTCCATTTTCATTCTTCATTATGCACTGGCTTCTGTGATTTCAGTTACCCACATTTTGCAGCTATTTGCACAGGTTTCTGTGCCCACAGAATCTCCAGGAAGGAAATAATCAAACCATGTTTTACTTATTTCAAAAGAATCCTGGTACATTGTTCAAAATGCATATGATGACTAGTTGAAATCTATTGTGTTTGTAATACTGGCAAGTGTGTAAATGAGTGGTATAAAATTTAGATTTAGTTGGATATAAGTATTGTTCAAATGACCAATATTTTTGTTTAAAAAGTATTATTCACCTAGAACAAACAAGAAACACTAGCTTGATAGGTCAAAAAATTACTCTTTAATTTTTTTTTGAGACAGCATGTGGTAGTTGGAATGTAATTGTGTGCTCGCTTCGGCAGCACATATACTAAAATGAATGTAATTGGCCCTCATAAACTCATTGGGAGTGGCACTATTAGGAGGTGTGGCTTTGTTGGAGTAGGTGTGACCTTGTTAGAGGAAGTGTGTCACTGTGGAGGTGGACTTTGAGGTCTCATATATGCTCAAGCCATGCCCAGTGTCTCAGTTCACTTCCTGTTGCCTTTGGATCAAGATAATATTAATTCTCAGCTCCTTTTCCAACACCATGTCTGCCTACATGTTGTCATGTCCCACCATGATGATAATGGATTGAACCTCTGAACTGTAAGCCCCCTTCCCCAATTAAATGTTTTCCTTTATATGAGTTACTGTGGTCATGTTGTCTCTTCACAACTGAAACCCTAGTGAAGACACGGGGTTTCTCTATGTAGCCCTGGTTGTCCTGGAACTTGCTCTGTAGATCAGGCTGGCCTTGAACTCAGAGATCTGCCTGCCTTTGCCTCCTGACTGCTGGGATTAAGGGTGTGTGTTAACACTTTAATTTTTAATAGTTCTCATTTCCTAATCATTTTATATCTACTTGACAAGTAGCTGGTATTTTATATAATGCTGACTATCATTTCATTTGCTTATACTTTCTGATTCACTACATTTGCACTTTAATGTCATATCATATATCACATATATGTGCAAATGAATTTTAATATGTGTCATATATTTGGCATTCAATAGTTTTAAAGCCTTAATCCTGGATAAATTATAAATTTTAAATTAAGTTATTTAGATGCTTACTGTAAGGATATATCATTTGTTTATTGAAATCAGGCTTGGATTCTGATGGTTTTTTGGGAACTAGCTCAGTTTCTAAGGCTAGACCCTGTGGTGGGAGTTGAGTCGCTGAGTGAAATCTGTACTTTTTTTCTAGCTCTCCTGTTCTTCAATCTCTCTGTGACTTGAGGCAAGCAACTTAACCTCTTATATATAATATAACTATAACTATATAATATAACATTATAACTATACAATGGCCATAGTTTATCCCTTATGGAGTCACTGGGGTATCACCTGTAATAACACAGGCCAAGATCAATTTGGTGCCATGTACAAATTCTCTGTAAAGAAAAGCTATGAATTCATAACTATAACTATGATGTAGGTCTCACTGTTGGTAGAAGCTTGCCTAATATCTTCCCAGTCAGTCTTCACACGGTGGCTTCCTTCACTTACTGCCACACAGGGCATGCTGTGTGGAGGACAGGGCATGCTGTTCCTGCCAGAGATTCCCCTGATGTGACAGACAAACCATGTAGCCCATTCATTCCCAGGACCGACAAGACGCACCATCGACCTGTCTCTGTTTACACAGACACCTGGCCTCGCCATGCACTGTAGCCCCACAGAACAGTAAACAACCACACTATCTCTAAAATTTAAATTAGGACACATGGGATGGCAGGGACACCCTCCTCCCCTACCGTGAACCACTGGCTTCCTTTCTGTGTAACTCCATTTTCACTGATGTGGAGAACTATTCCCAATTCATTTTTTTCCAGAAGATATTGACTGAGCGACTACTCTATGCTCGGCACTATGTCAGGAGGAGCAAGGGACACAGTGAGGGGCAAGACAAATAAAGCCCTCCCTTCCGGGGCTTGAAGTCCAGCCCTGGACACAGTGTCACAAGTGGACAACTGTAAAGACAACTGATAACGGCGTGCTGTGCAAAACCACGGTGGTGTCTTTTGCTTGTTTAGATCTTTTTATTTTTAGTTGTGTGCATGCGTGTTGGTACATAGATATTTGCATGTGTGCACAAACTCATGGTGTCTTGAGAACATATATGGAGGAACTTCTTTTTTGTTGTTGTTGTTGTTTTTCGAGACAGGGTTGTAGATGTAACCGACCGCCTTATTAAATAAGAAACACAGAGCCAATGTAAAGGTGAAAGCCCAAGAGGTCAGAGCCAGAAGCTTACCCGCTTTCCGCCAGCTAGCTTCTCCCGCCAAGAGAGCTCTCCGAAAAAGGAGTTTCTTCCTGTGCGGTTGATTTATAAGGAGTCCTGTTTCTTCCTTCTCATTGGTTATAAACTAACTACATGGCTGTCTCGTCACTGCCTCTCTGTCCAGACCTCCCAAGTTTTCTATGGTTGGTATTGAGATCAAGGGCGTGTGTCTCCAATGCTAGCTGTATCCTTGAACACACAGAGATCTACCTAGCTCTGCTTACCAAGTGCTGGGATTAAAGGCGTGCACCACCACCGCCCTGGCTTTCGCTATGGCTTGCTAATAGCTCTGACCCCTAAGCAACTTTATTTATTAACATACAAATAAAATCACATTTCAGTACAAATAGAATACCACTATACAGGGTTTCTCTGTGTAGCTTTGTGCCTTTCCTGGAACTCACTCTGTAGCCCAGGTTGGCCTTGAACTCACAGAGATCCGCCTGCCTCTGCCTCCCGAGTGCTGGGATTAAAGGCCTGCACCACCACCGCCTGGCCAGAAGAACTTCTTGAAGGAGGAGACACTAATACAGAGTCCTAAAGGTTGGGGAGGAGCTGCCAGGCGAAAGAGAGGGTCTGTGAGCAGAGGTGTGACTAGCCAGCTTGACTGTCACAACACTACATTTTTGCAAGGATATGTGAATATTTCTCACGGACACTAAGTAAATTTCAGCAAGACAGTCACGTGGTTTCACTTATGTCATGTCCAAGAGAGCCACCTGGAAGTGCCAGGGGGCCTCAGGAGAAGGGAGCTAAGGTGCCCGCAGAGATTTTAGGGCTGTGGGTGGAGTGGTAAAAGGCCAGCTGGGGTAGAAATTCATCTGCCCACTCTTGTGAGGGCTGCAGATTGGTCTTTCCTGGCAATCAAAGAGATATTTATAAAGACGTCACAGGTGCATCTGAGGTGTGGGAGGGGGTGGAGGGGAAGGGAGGGGAGGAGAAGGGAGGAGAGGGGGATGAAAGGGAGGACAGTAGATGAGAGAAAGGAGACACCCAGCTTCACCATGTGCCGGATGCAGGAGCATGGACGCTGCAGCCACAGTAGGTAGGATCAGGGTGTCACCCACTGTCCAGGGCTTGCCTAGCACACATGAGAGCAAGATAGTTGGTCACCCTATGAGCTATCTCCTCTCATAAACCTAACTTTGGAAGGCATTAGAACACCCCTTAGCAAGCTGGAGGAGAACTGGGGGCACAAACGAAGGCCTGCACCTCAGGACAAGTCGGGCGGCCGGCTAAAGGACAAAGTCTTGGTTGTTACCAAGCTGACATTTTAAATTTACTGACTGGAGGTTGCGTCATATGACATGGACTCTCCAGAGGACTGCTTTTGTGTTTTTGCAAAAAGCAAAAATTGTATATTGTGTGCTTTGTAAAATTTACCACGCCGAGCATTTTTGGGCGTGCTTGTGAATAGTGTTCAGTACATCCAAACTGCCTTACAAAAGAAGGAGAATTTCCTCATCTTAAACGAGTGCAATTCTGGGTCCATGTAGCAGCTTGTTTGTTTCCGACCTCACCTCAGCCTGAATCCTGACACGATGGTTAACATTAGTTGTCAACTCAAAGGCAAACCACGTGTGCTCCTTCACTGATGTTATGTAACAGGACCCCAGACCATAGCACAGCTGACTCCATGACGGAAGTTTCATTTAGGCCACAAAACAGCCCGTAGACATCACCACCTGCCAAAATGAAAACAATGACCTGATCCATCAAAGTCCACAGCTCTGGGAAAGTCTCTAAATGTACTAACCTGGCTTTTTGGCTTCTGTATTCTGCTTCTGGATAACTGTTCTTGTTAACTGAAGTGTGTTAACCCAGATTGCAGTGAGCACCTCGACCAGCGAGGAAGAACGACCACCACGCGAGGATCCTTCTCAGATCACACTTTATTGGAGCGCCTCTTGGTTAAGGGAGAGCTGGAAGTGAGGGGCCCGGGGCACTACTAGGTGGCTGCTTATATGGGGATTTGAATGAACGGGTCAATCTATGATTGGATCCCGCCAGAATGCAAGCACAGAAAGCCACGGGATAGGCTGAGGACATAAGGCTACGACAACGTAACCTGCGCATGCACAGACCTTGGCACAAGTGACTCAAGATAATAACCATATATGGAGTTGTTTACTACTAGGCTGCCAGGGGCCAGCGCCATCTTGTAATGGCGGCTCCCTGCACCAGATTATGTATGGTTTTTGTGCTTACAAGCTCACCCTGAGAAGGATTTAGGGCTACACTGTGATCACGAATACCCAGTGTAGTTGCCGGCTGGCTAATAAAAGACCCTCTATTGGCTTAAACCTATGTCTGAGCACTCTTCTGTGGTGGCTACCCCACAACATTAGGTCCCAGCTTGGCCTTCCAACATGAACTGGAGACCGGCTGCTCTCTAGGAATTCCTTAGGCCCTCAGCACCAGATTGGATCTGCTGAAGCACCCAGCCTGTGGACTGAGAAATTACTGGTTTCTGTTGGGGAATGTTTGTTTAACTATGTAAAGATGTGTTGTATTTGTTTATGTTGCATAGTATTTATTTAACTATGTAAATATGTGCTGCATTTGTTTAATATGTAAAGATGTGCTTCTGTTTTACATTGCCTGCCTAAGGCACCTGATTGGTCTAATAAAAAGCTGAATGGTCAATAGTGAGGGAGGAGGTAAAGGTGGGACTTCCTGGCAGGGCATGTAAGTAGGAGGAGGAATTTAGGCTCAAGGAAGAAAGAAAAGGAGATGACAGGGAGACACCAGGGGCCAGCCAGCCATGGAGGAAGCAGGAAAGTAGGACAGAGTGAAAGAAAGGTAAAAAGGCTTGAGGCAAAACATAGATGGATAGAAACAGGTTACATTAAGTTAAAAGAGCTAGTGGGACAAGCCTAAGCTAAGGCTGAGCATTCATAATTACTAATACGTCTCCATGTCTTTATTTGGGAGCTGGTTGGCAGCCCAAAGAAAAATCACAACCACAGGGTTCTCTGTCTTTCCAAGTGTGAGACAGACATTGTTGGACCTCCCAGACTGTATTGTGTAAGCACATCTAACAAATCTCCCTTAGTTACCTGGAAATCTCTACCCTCAGAGATCTTATCCTATATATTTTTTTAAAGATTTATTTTTATTTATTATGGATACAGTGTTCTGCCTGCGGGTATCCCTGCAGGCCAAAGAGGGCACCAGATCTCATTACAGATGGTTGTGAGCCAGCATGTGGTTGCTGGGAATTGAACTCAGGACCTCTGGAAGAGCAGCCAGTGCTCTTAACCTCTGAGCCATCTCTCCAACCCCCCTTATCCTATATTTTAGAGTGATACAGGAATCACGGATGGAGGGGTGAGTGCCCTGCCTGTGTAGATTAAGACACTAGAGAGTCGCCTCCCGGTTACACTTGGCTGCCACACCTGTTTGCAGATCTCTGCTCTTCCCTGGGAGATGTCGTCTTGGCTACTGGTATTTTAGTGCCTGGCACAGAGCTTGTCACATAGCAGGTGCTTATGAGGAACCTGTGATCTATGACCTGAATGAATAGGTTTTTTTCCCCCAGGTGTTACTGTTTTACAGAATGTATGTTTGTGATAAGTAAAAAGAAAGTTCTGGAAGATAGAACACCTGGGATCAATATAGCTCAGAGGCAACTGGACTGTGTGACAAGATGGGTTTTGAAGAGCGTGAAGAAATGAGGAGATCAACAGATTTATGGTCCCTGCTCTTTGCTGCCATCTGTTCCTGCCCTTCATGTCCTCTCCCAGCGTCTTTAACAAGGTGAGACTCTCCCTTTCATTCTGTTTAGCCCACCCTTCCCACTTAAGCATTTTTCTGGGCCCCTCTCCCTGACACCCCCCCCCATGCTAACTTGGCTTAAACTATTAATGTGCCTTCTCCTGTGGTGTCCTGGGACTGGAACTACCCATTTCTGTAGGTGGTGCACCACTGTCACACCAGCCGATGGCACTAATATATAGTGTTCTCAGCCGCTTGTTGCTCTCCACTGCTCTGTCCCCAAAGAGAGTCCCTCCTTTCTTCTGTCCTGCAGCTCCCTAGTCTAGACCAAAGGGCAGACTTTTTTTAAAAAAAATTTAATTTCCCATTTCCTCAGGAGGCTTCAAAACCGAAACCCAAACCAAAAAATCCTATCCGATTGATCATGGACCATAAACACACACACACACACACACACACACACCTGTGATGCTTGGCTCCAGGTTCTCAATAGCTACTCAAATCTGCGCATGCCCAAGACCCTTCTATGAAACGGTGTCATGTAACACAAACTATGCATCTCCTCCCACATACTTTAAATGATGTCTGTCATACTGGATACGGTATGTTGCTCTGTGAATGTCTGATGTACTGTTTTGTTTAGAGAATAACAACAATAACAGAAATCCCATGTGTTTATTATAGTTCACACACCCCCATCCCAAATAATTTCTACCCGTACTGGGCCAAATCCACAGATTTGGAACCCAAAGGTACGTTAATTTTTCCCTTCTCCACATTGGGACACAGCCTCTCTCCTGCTTGCCTTCCAGGATGCACCGCAGCAGTGATGTGTGTTTCGTAGCACAGCCTTTCAGTTCTGTTTCTGGTCAGGCCAGTCCTCTCACTGGTGGTCCCAGCACTGCCATACAGATCCCCCTCCTCCAGTCCCAGGTGCCAAACTATTCCATCTCTGCCAAATCCTACACACCCTCCCCTAGGCCTGCTTGTATTTCACGAGGCAGCTTCCCGGGTCCCCCAGCCTTGCTTTCCTCCGGAGTGCTGTAGCACTCCGATGAGAACTCTCCAGCACGTCACTCATGTGTTTTATTTGTGTTATCTTATTCCCTATGACTCACAGTTGCCAGCTGTTTCTCTCTCTCTGATGACTTCATATTATCTCAATACAGCTAAGCCAGAACCACATTTCCCAGAATCTCTCTCCAGTTGGCTCCAGGTTAAGCTTAGCCACAAAAGAAAACTGTGCGAGGATTGGAAAATGCAATCACAGACAGCCTCTGTGATGTCTGAAAGTTGTGGGACAACACAGTGCACTGGGGACAGGTGTGTTGTGGATGTTGCCTTACAGGTGTGCGTTCATGTCCCATTGCTCCATCTGATGTCACTCTTTGCTCTTCAGTTCCGGCTGGGGACGCATGTGTGCACTTCTGTGGCTGGGGAGCTACTTTTCTGCCATCTTTCACTGTCAGAGTCTATGCAGCAGGGTGATATTGATGGTCAGGTGGCTCTAGATCGTTACTTCCATTTCATCCGTGCAGTATTGGAGATGTGGGCAAGGTTTAGGGGTACATTGCGGAAGACAGTGGGGGATTCAGAGCCAGGGAGTTTGGGAGTTTGGTGTGTAGGGGAGCTGATAGGGAGCTGAGCTCACAGCCTAGCACCACAGCAAGAAAAAGCAGTGATGGACTGAGGACTCTTGCGACTTAGGAGGAAGCTGGGAGTTGTGAGATTAGGAAGAAGTAGGGAGGCTGAGAAAGACGGGGAAGAAGAGCATCAGTGAGGGTAAGTAAGGACCTCTCCCCCTGGGCACTGGGCAGCGATGAAGAAAGCATTGTTAAGTGGGGCTGGAGAGAGATGGCTCAGTGGTTAAGAATGTTATTGTGCTCACAGAGAACCTGAGTTTGGTTCCCAGCATCTGTTGCTCATAGCTCACAACTGCTTGTAACTGCAGTTCCTGGGGTCCACTGCCCTCTTGTGGCCTCTGCAGGCACTGCTACCCACATGCACGTACCTCCCCCAACCACATACACATAATTAAAAAAAAAAAAAAACCTTAGAGAACTCTCTTAAAGTCAGCTAGTGCTCTGGAAACATCTTTAAGTCTTTAAGTCTCTGTGGTAAGCACCCCCAATGTTCATTTTCCTGTAAATAAGCAGAGATGGTGGGGGATGGAGAAACCGACTCAGTTAGCAGCTCTTGGCTGGACCCTCTCTCTTGCTGTCCTGGCTCTCTTGAGCAAAAGGACTATCGGTCTAACACCGACTGAACTACCCTTATGGCAGGACCAGCTGTCTTGAGTACTCCGCTGATGCCTTGAGATAACTATGCCCAAACTACCTGTAGCTAATTGCCCTGGCCCCTGGAGGTACAGCATCAGCCAGGGCTGTTTGAAATCAGCCTATCACAAGCCTCAGGAAACATTTCCACCTTTCCCGGAGCGGGGTGCTTCTTGTGGTCTAATGCAGGACTGCTGTGTCTGTTGTTCAGGCAAGGCCATGATTGGTCCAAAACATAAGCCTCAAGGACTGATTGGTACTAAGAGACAATTGACTGTGACATTCTATACAGCCCTTCTGTGGCTGTAAATACAGACTTCCCAGAAGCAAGGGGGTAGGAAATACCCTGTCCTGTGCTGCCTGCTGTCCCTGGAGTTAGAACATGAGCTTTTCTTGCTAACTTTTAGTTTTGCAGACTGAGCGGGGAGCATGAAGAGGCAGGACAGACAGCAGGGTGGTGGGGACAGAAGTGGCAGATGTAGCAGAAGGTCAGGGGCAGCTGTCCCTAAGCCATCAGTAGCCCAGGCTTTGAAAGCAGCATCTAACTTTTCTCAGCCGAGCAGTCCTGGAGTGGCCAGGCAGGAAGAAGGGAGGTGAAGGAGAGGACAGGAAGGCTGGAGAGCAAGGTCTGCAGGATAAAAGTCTGTAAGGAGTCAGAGGAGAGCACCTGTAAGCCCTGGTTGCTAAACCAGAGAGCTGCCAAGTCCTCAGGGTCAAAGGTCTCAGACCCCAGACCATGAGCTCTGACAATGGTTGATGTCAAGGGCTGAGTATCACCGTCTGTGGCCTGTACCAAGACTTTAACACTAGAGGGCGCCATTTCCACTGCTTCCTCTTTCCTGATGCCTGTGGTCTCCGCATCTAAATGGGAAAAGAGAGGAGAGCCGCGTGCATTTGAGGAGCTTCTCCTTGCCTACCCACGGTTTCCCTCTGGCTAGAGCAAGAGGACTCTCAGACGGCTGACTGGAGACACTGTGTGACTCAGAAGGTCACATCAAATGCAGGCTGGGTTTGCCGCAGCAGTTTATATGTAGAGGAGCCTTAGATCCAGGAGGAAGATTGTAGTGACCTAAGGGGCATGTCCATTTCATAAATATGCCCAAACAAAGCACCGGAAACTGGGTGGCTTAAAACAATTGTCTCATAGTTCTGGAAGCCAGAAATCCAAGCTGTTGGTAGCCCCGTGCATTCTCTGAAGGCTGCAGGGATGGATCCATTGCTCGTCTCTTGGTTTCTGGTGTTGCTTGCCAGGCTGGGTGTGTTCCCATCACTCCGTGCATCAATCACTCTACCTGAAAGCTGCCCCATGGCAGTCTTCAAGTATCATGGCTGCTGCTCTGCTATCATCTCTGCCTCTGTCAAATTTTCTTTGTATGCATGTGTCCCTTTTCTTATGACATTAGTCACGGCAGATTAAGAGCATATGCTTAACTGACTATGTCCATAACGACTGTTTACAAATAAAGCCCCCTTCTGGGGTTTCTAGGAAGGACATAGATTTGTATGAGCGGGGGCACTGTTCCAACTGGTACATGAGGCAAATAACTAAGGACAAGGAAGATTACAGACCGAAGAAGCCGCAAAGGAAGACAGAGTTAAAGGCAGCTTTTGTTTTTCAACACGGAAGAGGTTTGAACATATTTCTGTGTTGAATATGTTGAAGATCCTTAAGGATGGGGAAGCCAAAGAGTGCAGGCAGCAAGCGAGTCATTGATGGCGCCAGCTCACAAGAGACTGATGTGCAGGTGGGTGGGCCAATCATGGACTTGGAGGTGAGGGCAGAAGGGGCATGTATGGGTGCAAATGTGGGTGTCGGGAGAGGAGGAGGCAAGTGGTAGAGCTGAGGAGATCTGGACAACACAGCTCTGGGAATGCTGAAGGCGTCCAGAGAGTAAGTTGAGAGCAGGTGTCGGTGTGAGCATGTGCAACAACAGCTTGGGGAATGAGCTCCACTCTGTGGGTAGAAGATTAGGGAAGGGTTTTGACCATGGGAACCGGGAGGGGGCAACCTACTCATGCTGACAGATGGCACCTCGGGGGCACTGTCTCATTAACCTGAAAACTTCTGGAAGGCCAGAGGGAAGCCCCATATTCCTGGTACCTGCCTTTCCCTGTCACTCCAGGATTGTAAATACAAATACATCACCCCATCACACTCATTTTTTTTCTTGGTGTGTGGTGGCATTTACCTGGATGTGTGGGAGGTCAGAGGAGGATGTGAATGTCTTCATCTGTTGTTTTCCATCTTCTGCCTTTAAGACAAGTTCTCTCATTGAGTTTAAAGCTTGCTGTTTCAGCTAGGTTGGCTGGCCAGCAAGTTTCTGGGATCCTCCTGTTTCCACTCCCCAATGCTGGGGTTAGAGACACAGGCAGCCATGCTCTATTATTATATGGATGCCAGGGACTCAAACTCAGGTCCTTATGCATGCACAACAATCACTCTTATTCACAAGCCATTTTTTTCAGCCACATCCCCTTTCCCCCTATGGATTCTGGGGATCATACTCAGGTCCTTGGGTTTTCAAGGTAGTGTTTTGCTGACCAAGTTGTTTCTCCAACCCTTGTGCGATTCTTTTCTTAACACATTTTTTTTTTCTTTAGAAGCCATTGAGGTAACACCGTCTCATCATAGTCCTTCCACTTCTTAATGGTTTTAGTTGAAGAGTAAAAAAAAGGGCTCACATCACAGCTCTGAAGTTTTGAGACCATATTCAGCCACTGAAGTCCCCTGTGGAGTCAGCAAGAGTCCAGCTGGAAGGTAGGCTTTAAGAAGGTCAGGTGGAATTCCCCTGTAGGCTGGGGAAGTGGCCCATGAAAGCAATTGGCCTCAAGCCTGCCAACCTGAGTTTGCATCCCCAGAATTCAGGTAAAAGTCTGACATGGTAGTTTATACATTTAATCCTAGTGCCCCCTTCAGTCTCCTCAAGCCAGAGGATGAAACTGAACAGGGTCACCAGCTGGCCCCCTGTTTGCCCAGTTCCCTTCTGGCTTTGGGGTGCAGTGATAGAGTGAAACACCAGAGCTTACTCCCTAATTCACTGAAAGAGCGGAGGTGAAGGGATGGACGGGGATGATTCCTTAGACAACTGGTGGATGATCTGTTTATCCACCTGTGGACTTTAAGGCCATGAAACTGTTTACTGGTTACGGATTTTTGTTCTTGCCTTATCAACAATATCGTTATGGATCGACTGTTCTCTAATCACTTTGTGCCTATGACTTCCACCTACAGCAATTACTGATGCCAGAAATTAATGCTACTTTAAGGACTCACGTACAAAGGTCTTTAAAACATTAATTTATCATCTGTGTAGGTATGTGAGAGTTTATGTGTCCCAGCAGACATACCACAGTGTGTGTGCGGAGCGTGTGTGTGGGGGTCAGAGGACAAATTGCAGGAGGTAATTCTTTCTTTCCAACTTGTGAGTAAGTCCTGGGCATGTAGCTCAGGTCGTCAGGCATGGTGGCAAGTGTCTATCTGCCAAGGCATCTTGAAAGCTCACATGAACAGCTTTCTATATAAGCTGGGTGTCCATAACCTCCACTTTATCCTGCTTCCAACCTGGTCCCGCTAAAATTAATTTTTTAATAGAGCTGTGTTTGCACTAATTAAGAAAGGTGAGCAGGTTTTCTTCCCTTCTTTCTTGGAACTGCCTTGTCTCTTTTTCTACCACTGCAGGCCGCCGTACTCAAGAGATACAAAATAAACACACTAGTAATAATAAAATGCCTAATGTTTCATTGCTTACGCAACATGTGTGAGCTACTACACTAAACCACACAGAAACACTGTAGGATTTGACCCAGGGTGCTTCAGGATGAGGGAAGGATAAGAGTATAGTGTGGGGCCTAACAGCAGACTGGAGTGTGAGTCTGTTCTTTGTGGACAACTATCAAGAATTACATACCAAGATACCTTTTCATAGTATCAATGAGACAGAATCAGCCAAGCTATACATCAATTAATTAATAAGTAATGAAAATGTTATACATACGTACAAAGGAATTTTATTTAGGAGAAAGTTTGTTTATAAAGAAAATTTTTATAAAGAAAAAAATGAAATGATGGAATTTGTAGGAAAGTGGATGGAACTGGAAAATATAGTAAGTGATATAATCCAGGTCTGGAAAGACAAACACCACGTGTTCCCTTTTATCTGTGGATTCTAGCTCCTAATTTTTAATATATGTGGGAGTGAGTGTGTGTAAAGCCCAGAAAACCAGACCGGGGCCCATGAGAGGGGAAAGGGAGGCAGTAAGTGGGAGGGTAGTAGAACGCAATTCTGCAAAAGAGGAGAGGGGAATGCTGGGAGTGGAAAGGATTTTGAGGGGAGGATGCGGGGGCATAGGTGAGAGGAGGGTCCACTAAACTAACATTTATGAAAATGCCATAAATAAGTCCAACACTTGGTAAGCTAATTACAAAAAAAAAAAAGGCCTGGAGTGATGGCTCAGTGGTTAAGCATGCTTACTGCTCTTGCTGAGGACATGAAGAGGACATGAAGAGGATATGAGTTAGGTTTCCAGCACTCACGTTGGGTGGCTGACAACCACCTGTAACTCCAGCTCTGGGGGCTGCACTCAAGTTCACAGTTACATACAGACACATACATATACACAGAACTAAAAGCTAAAAATAAAATAGCAGGGCATGGTGGCTTGCACTTTTAATCCTAGCACTCAGGAGGCAGAGGCCTGTGGATTTCTTGAGTTCCAAGGCTACACAGTGAGACCAGTCTCAAACAAAAACAAAAACAAAACAAGACAGGTGAAAAGTTACAAAGAAAGAAAGAAGTTTGCATGGGTGGATAAAATTGCTCCCAGAAATATATGTTATTAAAAGAAAATCCCAGTGCTAGGGTGGGCTAGTTTGCTACAAGTTTTGGTCAGGGAGGCCCCCCCTCCCCAAACAATATAGTCATCTACCATTGTTACTGACTGCTGTCTTAGGGGTTCTATTGCTATGAAGAGATACCCCAACCACAGCAACTCTTATAAAGGAAAAACATTTAATTGGGGTGGCTTACATTTTCAGAGGTTTCATCTATTATCATCATGGCAGGACATGGAAGCAGGCAGGCAGACATGGTGCTGGAGAAGGACCTGAGAGTCCTACAACTTGACCCACAGGCAACAGGAAGTGGACCGAGTCACTGGAAGTGGCTTAAGCATATATGAGACCTCAAAACCCGCCTCCACAGTGACACACTTCCTCCAACGAGGCCATACCTACGCCAACAAAGCTACAGCCCCTAATGGTGGCACTCCCAATGAGCTCATGGAGGCCAATTACATTCAAACTACAATTGCCCACCAGAACTAGATAGTAAGAATCTGTTGCTGAAGAAACTACATCAGTTTCAAGACACAAAGAAATCAAGTTGGAACTGGTCTGGAAGCTTCTAACCCTTCTAGCTAGCTCTCATAGTGTTAGGAAAGATGCAATGCAGATCACTACTGAAGAGTTTTCATCAATAATCTGACTCATCTATTGCCTACTAACTGGCCAGGCAATATGTACCCAGTGGTGTGATAGTGGTACATCTGTTGGATGGCTAGCCAACTACTTTCAAATTGGATCTGAGGCCTGCACAACAGGAGGAAACTCATTTTTTTATACTGTAAACCTGGTCAACAGCCCCATGGCTAGGGAGGTCATAGGCCCCGGTGGGGAAGCTACTGCTATTTTGCTAAATGGACATGATGTCCTCATAACGTTCCCTTGTAAATAAGCACATTTGTGCCCATGTATTAGCGTTGTTATGTGCTTTTGTCAGAGAAGACTGTTCTTGCCATGGGCAGTGGTAACTATTGAGACTTGTAACTGATCCAAGTGGGGGGGGGGAAGGTGGGGTGGGGAGCAGGAGCAGGGATGGGAGGGGGATCTGTGGTTGGTATGTAAAATGAATAAAAAAAATAACTGATCAAAGTAATGAGAGTAAGTAACGTGGACTGTTCATCCATCAATAACTCAACCTGCATCATCCTATTCATAGCTTGGGGAACACTGTAGAAGGAGTGGCAGGAAGAATGTAAGCACCAGAAGATGGGCCAGGAGCGGTAGGGGATGCTGACTTCTGCACATGCTGTGGCTGCTGCACTCTTGAACTCATAGCGTCTGTAGTAGACGGGTGAGAATGGCCCCCACAGGCTTCATGTAATGGATGGGACTGTTTGGGAAGGATTAGGAGGTGTGTCTTGTTGGAGGAGGTATGTCCCTGGGGGTGGGGCTTTGAGGTTTCAAAAGCCTACACCATTCCCAGTTTGCTCTCTCTCTCTCTCTCTCTCTGCCTAGTGCTTGTGGATCGGATGTAAGCTCTCAGCTACTGTACCAGTGCCATGCCTGCCTGTCTGCTGCCATGTTCCCTCCACCATAATGACCACAGACTCCAGCCCCCTGGAACTGTGACCCCTAATAAACATTATTCTTTTATAAGCTGCCTTGGTCACGGTATCTGTATAGCAATAGAAAAGTAGCTGAGATAGCTTCTATGATTACTTGCACAAGATCTGCATAAGACCAGGCCTGCCAACACCCTGTCGGGGAAGAAGAAGGGGCTCATGAGGCCCCACCCATCCCTGAGGATTTATATGTAGCTAATGATTAGCGGAGAGGAAGAGACATCTTCTTCTGTGTTACAGCCACTGGTAAGGTGCCCATGCTGCTGTAAACAACCTCTCACTTGGATTCTTAGAAGCAACCCTAATGAAACTCATTGAGTCATTAAAAAAGGACATGAAAGTAGAATGGAGCCTAGTTGAGAAGAGGGTGGAGCACAGTAGGGGGTGGAGGGGGACAAGAGACAGTAGCAGGAGATGAATATGACAAACGACATTATAGCCATATATGAAAATATAATGAAATGTATAATTAATACACACCAATAAATTTTTTTTGTTTTTGTTTTTTTTTTCCGATACAGGGTTTCTCTGTGTAGCTTTGATGCCTGTCCTGGATCTCGCTCTGTAGACAAGGCTGGCCTCGAACCCACAGAGATCTGCCTGGCTCTGCCTCCCGAGTGCTGGGATTAAAGGCATGCGCCACCACCACCCGGCTCAATAAAATATTTTTAAAAAGAGAGAGAATGATAGACCGAGAAAGGATGCTATAGGTAAATGTTTTATAAAGAAGGACCCTGAGGTTAGTTGCTCACACTAACAAATGGCCATTGAGGGCAGTCATGTAGCAGGCAGGGCCTGAGTCCTTAGCAGGCACCGGTGACAACCCCACTAGTCGGGGCTAGGGTACCATGCAGTGGGAGGGGACCAGCTCCATGTGTGGAGTTCTGGGGCTGGAGGGTCAGGGGGCACTCACTGGTCAGAGCTAAGAGAGAGGCCAAGGCACACGATGTGTTCTGTCAAGTACAAGAGGACTCAGCAGAGCCACCCAGAAACCCCCCGGGGGGGGGGGGGGGGAAGAGGACAAGACGATGCATCAGAGAGGTTTTAAGAGGTTACAAGAGAGTGTAAAGGGGAGGAGGGGGCAGCCCGGGGCCTAGAGCCTTTACCACCTGGAGTCTGCGCAGGACTGAGGAAGTGGTCTTCCTTTTCGTGGCCCTAAGACTGGGAGGGGCTGAGGGGAGGTGAGGGCAAGTAGGAGTGGCCTCAGGTGGGGCCCTATAGTTAGTTAGTTAGTTGTCTGAAGACCATCAAGGAAGGGAAGAAAAGGGGGGCGGGGGGGGGGGGGGGGGGGGGGGGATCTCAGGAGGGAGAAAGCAGCTGGAGGAGGGTGGTAATGCAAATCCCTTTGCTGTCTGGGGACTTCGCTGATCCTGAAGAGATTGCAGTTGTCTCTTTGTTTTATGTCTCAAGCTTTCGGCTCTGAAACAGTGAACCGAGCCATGTTACAGGCTTCTGAGGATTAAATGGGAACGCATACCTGATGACGCCAGTCCAGGGCCTGGCACACCCAGAGGGTGCTAATTATCCTAATGTTTTGTTACTGCGCATCTATGATGAACTCATCCAGAACCTCAAAGTCAGGGAAGGCATCATTTACGTGTTGTCTCATCTTGGTATCCTGTATTTAACATTGTAAGTAAGGGCTCTTTTTACAAAAAGACATACCACTTAGCATATTTGAAAGATAGGCCTGGTGACGTGTTCGAAGACACATTCTTGCTATCTCTCATGTACATACGGACAGCGTACATTTCAATTAAGGATTACTATGTGAGCCAAGCCTCCCTCTTCGTGGGCCGTGGCTTTGATTTATTTCCCACATCTGTGTAGAAGGATTAAGACCAGCATGCTCTCTGATAAGCGATTGAACTATGCTTTCCCCATCTTGTTCAGAAACCTCCTCTAGTCTGAGACTGAGATAACTCTGAGTTTTTAAAAAATTACTCTTCTGTGGGCCAAAATGATTTTAAGCAGCCACATGTCTTAGGAGAGACTCTTTCCCTGGAGGAATCTGACCTGATTCTTTTGGTAAGAGCTCCATGGAAAAAAACAAAATCCAAAAGGAGGAGAGAAGATGGGGTGCTGAGTAAGGGGTGGGGGGAGAGGGGGAGAGAAGAATAGGAGGAGGAGGAGGAAGAGACTGAGGGACAGCATCTTTTCTTTTTGGTGGTTTTTTTTATTGTTGTTTTTGTTTTTTCGAGACAGGGTTTCTCTGTGTAGCTTTGTTGCTTTTCCTGGAACTCACTCTGTAGCCCAGGCTGGCCTCGAACTCACGGAGATCAGCCTGCCTCTGCCTCCCGAGTGCTGGGATTAAAGGCGTGGGCCACCACCGCCTGGCGAGGGACAGCATCTTTTTCTTCTCAAGGATACCGGTGATGCTCAAGCTTAGTGATGTGACACTCAGTCACAGCCCTAAGAGGGACCCAGCACCTGGTGTCAGACTGATTCCAATGAACAGTCTCACCCAGGCCTGAGAGCAGAAGCAGCTGATTTCAGCAGGAAGGCCAGGTGGACACAGATGACTTCTGAATTAGCAAACCTCAGCAGTGTGGGGCTCACTCCTGACCCAGAGTGCAGCGGATGGGGGAAAGGTAACTGTGGTTATAAAGGTATGTAAGCCCCCCCCCCCCCCCCAGCCCTTTTCATTTCTACAGAGATGTGAGCGGATGTGAGGACGTCCACGGAGCTAACTGGAGAGGTTCCCCATAGATCAGTGTGGGGATAGAACAGCAGAGGGCTTTGTATAGATAATGAGTGTGCCAGGAGATAAGGAGTGAGGTTTGCGGAGAGAAAAGGCATCGACTGTTTCTTTTTCTATTAAAACAAATCTGATTAAATCTCTTGATTGATACTGTGTGTGTGGTGGGGGTGTGCGTGGGTGTGGAGGTGAGAGGACAGCTTGTGGGCGTCAGTTCTCTCCTTCTGCTGTGTGGGTCTTGGGGATCTAATTTAAGCGGTCAGGCTTGGCGGCAAGCGCCTTTACCCACTGAGCCACCCCACTTTATGGTTTTGTAAAACCGGTCTAGCACAGAAGCGTCCTGAGCACACTGTCCCCCTGTTACCCTGGTTTTGAGGAATTACTCAGGGAAGTCTAGGATGGCTTTCCGAGGGAACAGGGGCTGTGCTTCAGTCAAGGGACAGAACTGGATCCCTGCCTGGAGCAGAGTTTGGGGGCTCAGGTAGGGAAATGGGGGTGGGGGTTTGTCCCGGAAACACCTCATCGGAGATGCATCCTGATTCCCCTTGAGCTTTGTCTGAGGGCTACAACTCCAGGTTATTTTTATAATGAACATTTCACCCTGTGCCATCTTTCCTTTTCAGTCATCACAAATGAGGTATAATTTAAAAAATTTATTTATCTATTTGTTTTGACCTAAACTCAGCCTACACTCCAGATGCTTACATCCCACTCTGAGGGGTGGAATCCAGGTATCAGGATCTGAAAAGTCCCCTAGATGGTTCTAGCCTGTTGCCAAATCAGAGATCGTTTCTTTGGAGTAGGACTTGATAACCTTGTGCAAATGAATCAGGTGGTTCTTGTTTAAATGCAGAGGCAGGTCTGGAGAGATGGCTTGCTGTGGATATTGCTCTGTATGCTGTGAATGTGTTGCTCTGATTGGTTAATAAATACAGTGCTGATTGGCCAGTAGCCAAGCAAGAAGTATAGGTGGGACAAGCAGAGAAGAGAATTCTGGGAAGAGGAAGGCTGAGTTAGGAGTCACCAGCAAGACACAGAGGAAGCAAGATGTAAGATACCAGTAAGCCACGAGCCATGTGGCAACTTACAGATTTATAGAAATGGGTTAATTTAAGATATAAGAACTAGATAGCAAGAAGCCCGCCATGGCCATACAGTTTATAAGTAATATAAGCCTCTGTGTGTTTACTTGGGTCTGAGCGGCTGCAGGAGCTGTGTGGACACAGGAAAACTTCAGCTACAATGGCTCAACAGTTATTCTTCCAGAGGACCTGGGCTTGGTTCCCAGCATCCACATGGTGATTCCCAACTATCTGTAACTCTAGTTCCAGAGGATCTGACACCCTCTTCCGGCCTCCAAGAGCATTGCACACATGTGCACAGACATACACGCATAAATAAAACTTACTAACAACCATCTGTAGTGAGATCTGGTGCCCTCTTCTGGTGTGCAGCAAATGTGCAGGCAGAACACTGTATACAGAATAAATAAATGAATCTAAAAAATTAAAAAAAATTTCTATTTGTATTGTGTGTGTGTCTGCACACACATGCACAGGTGTGCATATGCCATAGTGTGCACGAGGAGGTCAGGGGACAACTTTTGCATCAGAATCTGTGACTCCCTTCTCAGCTCACTGAGCTTATTTACCGCCACAGGGCATCCTGACATGTCACCACACAATGACTATTTTGCTAATTCAGGAAATCAGTGTAGACACGGGGTGAAGGAATGTCCTCTCCGGCTGGTAAACTCAGGATACCATTAGAACTGGGCCACCTTCTTGCTCCTCCTTTTGAGTTGTATGTAAGTCAGTGAGGCTGGGACCACGTTCTCAGCTTGTTAATGAACAGAAGTAAATCTTTCCTTCTTCCATAGGACCCAGGGATGGAATCAGGTCATCGGGTTGGCAGGAAAGTGCATTTACTCCCTGAGCCATCTGGCCAGCCCAAGATACGTCTTACATTTAGAAACGGAGCCACTCAAAAAAAACACTGAAGGAACGAATCCGCAAAATTATGAAGATAGGACGAGGAGAACTCAAGCATTTCACAAATGCTGAGGAAACAGACACACGGGGCTGTGAGAGCTAAGAAAGGAGGGGACGGAAGAGCCCTTGACTTTGACTGGCTGGTGTTATCCTATGCTAGATCACTTACGGGGCAGGCCTTCTGCTGCATTCGTGTGCTGCATTACTGGAGTAATTCTTTACCTTTAAATGTGTATTTCATGTGTACTCACTTTCTACTAGAAATTGTTTTGGTCACTGAGGATGGAAGACAAAAATAAATCATTTATGTCAACCACAGCAACAACAGGGAAGCAGAATGTCACAAAAATAACAACTGACACCCTCCATATTTCCACTATCACTATGGGGAAGAGGTCTGTTCATTAACAAGCTGAGAAAGCGGCCCCAGCCTGACTGACTTGGGTACAAATTAAAATGAGGAGCAAGCAGAAGACCCGGTTCTAATGGTATCCCAAGTTTACCAGCATGGAGGATGTTCCTTTACCTCATGTCTATGCTGATTTCCCGAATCAGCAAAATAGTCAGCGTGGTGACATGTCAGGATGCCCTGTGGCGGTGAATAAGGTCAGTGAGCTGAGAAGGCAGACATAGATACTGATGCAAAATAAGGATTTTTATGAGAATTCTTTAAACACACACACACACACACACACACACACACACACACACCCGGAATATAGAACTTAGACTTCATGATCCTGGGCCTTAGCCCTTGAACACGCCTCTTAACTCCTCTGGGCTTCAGTAGTCCCGCCCACTGATTTTTCGGGTTGGCAGTCAGTAGGCTCTCTTTAGGCGTGACATTTCAGTTTCTGTGAATTTTGAATTTGAGAAGGGGTGTGCTGTGGTTTAGGTAACTGTCCCCTCAATCCCCATGGGCTAAAGACTTGGCATCAGAGTAGGCATTGTTAGGCGGTGGAACTCTTAAGAGGTAGGGATTGGTAGGGGGCATTAGCTCATTGGGGGGAAATCCTAGACGGGGTTCAGGGACCCCACCCCTTCCTCTGTTTCTTTGTTTCCCATCATGAGGTAGACAGGCCTTCTCTGCCACACTCTCCCACCGTGGCAGACTGGCCTGCCACTGGACCAAAGCAACAAGACTAAGAGAACATGGGCTGAGATTTCTAGAACTGTGAGCTGAAATAAACATTTCCTCAGGTTGGTTACCTCTAGTTACAGTGGCAGAGAGCTGACTGATGTAGGCCGCTCTGTGGAGAGCACATGAGAAAGTGTAGGCCTACTGATGGTGCAGCGAGATTCTGAAGTCTAAGACCCGAATTTCACGACAATTTCTTTGCTTGGTCAGAATTTATGGCCTTGTCAGAAGATGGTACTTGGGATAATGGCTGCATTCAAATGAACAATAAAGTCAACTTCATTTGAACTTAGCAAGAATGCCAGTTCTTCTCTTTGATTTGAGCTGTACAAAAGGCTCCTCGGGGGCTGAAGAGATGGCTCAGAGGTTAAGAACACCGGCTGTTCTTCCAGAGGTCCTGAGTTCAATTCCCAGCACCCACATGGTGGCTCACAACCATCTGTAATGAGATCTGGCGCCCTCTTCTGGCCTGCAGGGATACATGCAAACAGAACACTGTATACATAATAAATAAATAAATCTTTGAAAAAAGGAAAAGGCTCCTCCCAGGGAAAATGAAGCCAGAGTTAGTATGGGATTTCAATAAGGAACCTGTTAAAGGAAGGATTTAAATTCCCACCTTCACACATATACCAAAGGACTAAGACTTATGTTGTTAATTGTGGGTCCAGGAATTGAAAGGTGATGGTGACTGCTTGAGCCTTCCCATTTTGTCTGGCTTAGAAGCAGGTCCTGGGCTGGGCAGGCAGCTTAAAGGAATGGCACCTGGGCAAGGCTGCCATCGGCAGAGAGGGTGGAGGTGTTTAACACTAACCATGAAGGGTCCAAAGAGAAGGTGGGGAGGCCAGAGGGCAATGGTGCCCCCTATGGGAGAGATTCTGCCCATAAAGTTGTGTGTACTGCTAAGGGGAAAGTTTCTTTGTGCTGTGTTCCCTTTTAAGGGGAAGACTCTGAGAAGAGGCTGGTTATGAATAAAAGAGACAACTCCTAAAGTCTGGGTTTGCTTTGAGTTTTGTGGGGGAGCCTTGATTACAAAGAAGAAACACTTTATTTTGTATTCCAGATGTGAGGATTCGCTAAGCTATCATTTCAGATGTCAGGAGTCTTGAATGGGAAAAAAAATTACTTTTCTCAACATGGAGTTTCTCCCCACTGTTTAGTAGAGCCTGATCTAATATTTTCTTCTTAAGAATCTGTGTTCCTTTCGAGCGATGACAAGCTAATCACATAGCCTTCCCGTCAACGTCACACTTTCTGCAGATACTGGGAAGTAGGGATGGTATCAGCTGGTTTTTTTTCCTTTGGGGAACGTACAACTCTGTTGCACTTCTTGGCTTCTGCTTTAGGTGGCGCTGTTTGACCATTTTCTCCCTTGGAGCCTCGGCTAGCTTTCGGAGGAATGATCTGATATTGATAGAATCCACTTTTTCACATGATGAGTACAGACAGCCAGTGCTCTTTCTGGGTTGCAAGCCTGAGACGCCTCTCAGGTGCCATACAAATAAAGACTTACGGATGATGTAGTGCTGCCCGCGGCATTGTCGGTCTGCTTGAAGTTGGTGGGTCTGAGGATGCTAGGCGGCAGTGGCAGCCTTTAAAAGTATAAATGGATAGCGAAAGGGGCGGGGGTATCGTGTTGTGGGATATTTGTACACTGTGTGAAAATGTAATGCTGTGATTGGTGTAATAAAAAGCTCACCGCCCAAAAGCTAGGCAGAAGGTATAGGTGGGACTTCCGGGCACAGAGAGAGAGGAAGTAGGAGATAATTGAGGTGCAGGAAGATGCCAATGAGGAACGGAGGGAGTTTGACATACAGAATGAAAGAAAGGTTAAAAATCCAAGAGGCAAAATGAAGATTAATATAAATGGGTTAATTTAAGTTATAAGAGCTAGTGGGACAAGCCTAAGCTAAAGTCAAGCTTTCATAATTAATAAGTTTCCCTGTAGTTATTTGGGAGCTGGCCGTTGGGACAGAGAAAGACTCATTAAGGTATGGGGAGATCTACAAATCACACAATGTGGACTGATCCTTTACATATAAAATAAGCTTGAAGAAATAACCTGACTTGGTGTAGGAAAGAAGAAAAAAGAAGAAAAAGAAGAAAAGGAACCCCAGAGAAGAGGGAAATTTTGCCTTGAGGGGTTAGCAGGAGAGGTTATCATGGGCTGTTACATGCACAATAGCCATAAACTAAAATTAAATGAAAATGAAGTTTAATTTTAAATTTGTATGGATGTATGCATGCATGTACAGTTCCATGTAGTTGTTCATTTTTTTTTCTTTTACAATCAGCAAATTGATTTATTTTTCCTTCTCGCGGTCTTCTTCCTGAAGTCATTGGCCTTTTGGAAGGCTCTTTTTTTAAAAAAAAAATTTGTTTATTATTATTATTATTATTATTATTATTATTATTATTATTATTTACCATCATTTGATTCCAGAATACTAAAGGACAGTTGAATTTTAGGACTCTGGCTCTGGGTGGGTGTGGTAGTTTGGATACATTTGGCCCCAATAATCTCATAGGGAGTGGCACTATTAGGAGGTGTGACTTTGTTGGAGTGGGCATAGCCTTGTTGGAGGAAGTGTGTCACTGTTGGGACGGGCTTTGAGGTTTCCTATGCTCAGGATACCTCGAGTGTCTCAGTGGACTTCCTGTTGCCTGCAAGATGCAGGACTCTCCACCGCGTCTGCCTGCACTCTGCCATGTCCCCACCGTGATGATAATGGACTGAACTTCTGAAACTGTAAGCGAGCCACCCAATCAAATGTTTTCTTTATAAGAATTGCCCTTGTCATGGTGTCTCTTCACAGGACTAAAAACCCTAAGACAGTGGAGTTGGCAACAGAAATAGAGCACCTCTCAGGAGCTCTCTGCTTAGGGAAGGGATGTCACTCTTGAAGCTGTGACTCCTGTGGGCATGGTGGCACATCTCTGCAGTTCCAGCCCTTGGGAGGCTAAAGCAGAATTGACAGCCTAAGCGAGAGAGACACCCTGTCTCAAAACAGTGCAATACCAAACGAAACTCAAGTGTGACTTCTTTTAATGTTGCACTGCCTATTTCAAAGCAGTGGGTGGCCATGGACTTGTCGTCACTCTCCTTCATAGAGGGGTGAGCTGGGGGATGATGTAACTGACAAACTGGCTTCCCCCACCCCTGGTGCCAACATCCTGTGGCACTAGTGAGACGACTGTGCTGATCTGGCACCTCTTGAAGGTTATTTGGACCATTATCTTTTCAGAATAAAGATGCTATTGCATTTGTGTGGAGCGATCTGGAAGTGACCTGATGTATTCAGTTTTTTCCCTGTCACACGTCTGGTGAAATGAATTAGACGGTGAAGTCAGGAGATTCAGCAATCAGAGTTTGATATTTTTTAACCCCAGAGAAGAGGGAAATTTTTGCAGCAGTCTCGGGGAATGATAGGGAAATGTCTTGCTCAACTGGAGAATGGTGGAATGTTGCTCTCCCTGCAGACTTCCATTTCTCAACAAGCAACCTATGGGTTGCCTAGAGAACTGGGCGAGCATGAAGACTCCTACTTACAGGGAGACCTGGTGGCTCTGATGTTAGCCATTAGGACCCTGGTGTGGGATTTCTCTGGTTAAACTGAAGCAGCTCTGGTAGGAAGGCCTCCCGGATCCATGCCTTCTGTCTTCTCGGGAAAATCAGATTTCAGCCGAAAGTTTGTTAGCGGTGGACTTCGTGCAGCTGAAGTCCTTTGGGAACAATGGGGATATGGGGATAGGTGTGGGTATGCCATGCACTTCAACACTATTTAGAGGCTGTGGACTTCATAATAATAAGCCAAGACAAACAACGATCCGTGTGTGTGTTGAAAACATTATCTTCTCTTGTTAGATAGCCGAGCCCCAGCACAGCCACATTTTCTCCACTGGTGACAGATTTCTCTGGTTGTGTATGTAATATCCAAATCATTAGACAAGCCTTTGGCTCAGAAACAGATATTGAATATTGTATTGTGCTAATCACCAGATCTTTCCAAGGTAGGGCCTCACCTCTGCTTTCCCTCCAGACTGTCATTTCTTAAGTTTTGAATAAATATCCCGTTGGCTCTCCAGATGGCCTCCAGCGAATGACACAGAATGTTTAGACATTGGCACAGTTTGGCTCGTGGTTCCTGAGTGAACTATGTACAGGTTTTCACTCCTCTGGATCCCTCCTGCCTCTGGGACAGTGATGTAAAACAGCTGAATGCCATTATAGTGAAGGTTTTGTCTATTGATTTTGTAGCCTGTAATTTTACTGGATTATGTAATCAATTCCAACAGTGTGTGTGTGTGTGTGTGTGTGTGTGTGTGTGTGTGTGTGTGGGTGTGTGTGTGTACAGTTTCTTTTGTGTTTTCTATATGTAACAAAAGCATGCCACCACCAGGGCTAGAGAGATGGCTCAGAGAGCACCGGTTGCTCTTCTAGAGAACCCTGGTTCAATTCCCTGCACCCACATGATAGTTGGCAACCCTCGATTTGATGCCCTCTTCTGGCCTCCTGGGGCACTGAACAAACGTGGTGCACAGACATACATGCAAATAAAACACCCATACAACAGCCATGCCATCAGCAGAGACAGTTTCACTTTTCCTCTACGGATTCCCTTCCTCCCTCCCTCCCTCCCTCCCTCCCTCCCTCCCTCCCTCCTTCCTTCCTTCCTTCTCCCCCCTTTTCTCTAGTCTCTCTGGTGAGGCCTTCCAGTATTCTGTTGAGTAAAAAATGGCAAGAGCAGGCATACTTCCTTAATCAAATAAAGAAAAAACTTCCAATTCTTCACCATTGAATATGATGTTACCTGTGTGTTTTTAATATCTTTTTTTTGGTTGGGGTATATTTCTTTTATGCCTAATCTGTTGAGTTTCATCACAAAGGGATACTAAATGCTTTTTCTGCATGTGTCCAAGTGATCATATGTTTTTCATCTTTCATTTTATTAATGTGGTATATCCAGTTTATTGCTTTGTATATGTTGATCTGTCCTTGCATTCCAGGGATAAATCCCTCTTGATTGTAGTAATTCTTTTTACATGCCGTTAAACTTGATTTGTGAGTATTTGGTTAGGACTTTTTTTTATCCGTTTATCTGTAATACTATCCTGTATTTCTTGTAAGTGTCCTCATTTGGATCTGGTGTCAGGATAATGCTGACCACTTTTAGAAGTTTGAGGAAGATAACTTTAAATGTTTGGTAGAATTTAACCATGGAACTATCAGGTCCTGGTCTTTTCTTACACAGGGGTGCATTCTGTTACTGAACCAATCTCTTCACCCATTATTTGTCTGTGTAGACATGTTATTTCTTAACAATTACGTCTTAGTCATTTTTAAAAAGATTTTTAAAAAATTTTATGTGTATGGGTGTTTTGTCTGCACATCTACATATGTGTATCAAATGCATGCAGTACTCCAGGAGAACAGAAAAGGGCATCTGATCCTTCGGAGCTGCAGTTACAGATGGTGGTGAGTCTCCATATGGGTGCTAGAAATCAAACCCTGGACCTCTGGAAGAGCAGCCAGTGCTCTTAACTGCTGAGCAATCTATCTCTCCAGTCCCCTTGGTAGGTTTTAGATGCCTAGGAATGTATCATCTGTTTTATTTTTAAAATATGAGCATGTGTGTGCATTCACATGCAGGCTTTGGGTGCTTCTGATAAACATGTAGGATAACAAACGTAAACCAGGCTGCACCGTCACCTAGACGTTAGGGAGTGTTGTGACTGTTGCGTCTCCCCATGCCTCTTCCTTGGCCATCCTTCCTCTTCCCGGCAAGGCACCACAATTTGGACGTGAATGCTCATTACATCAAGGCAACCATGGCAACCACACTCTTGATACACTCTTGGTGACTGCCGCCTACCCTGCACATGTGTGCTTGAGAAGCCATCCAGAGTATTCCTTTGTGTGTTTTTACATTTTTACATAAACGGTCTCACATGCCACTTTCTGAAACCAGTAAGGCATTTTCTGTTCTTTTGGAAGATGAAAGGAACCAGGGCCATGGGATAATGGACATTAATTAGGGTTCCTTTAATTGAAAACAACAGGAAGTAATTCTGCTGGTTTAAACCATAGAGGGATTCAGTGGCGCATACCTAAGTGTTTCATGACTAGGAAAGGCAGTTGAGGGCTGCTCCGTGGACATGAGCGACAGGTAGCTGAGCTTTAATTCTCTGGTCCTCATCGTTGGCATAGATGAACCACAATGGCCCCAGCCTCTGCCTGCCTGGGTCCCAGTCTTCACATTCCTGAGATAGTGAGAAAATCCAATGAAGCCAGGAATTCTTCCCTGAGTTACCCCCTATATATGGTCAGGAATGTAGGATGATGGAGCAGGGTCACCGTAATCAGAGCCTTTCTCAGTGAATTGGGGATACTGCAGAGGAGGGCCTGTGAGCTGGGTACCTGAGCAGGTGATGACTAGAGCAGGAGAGAACTAGAGATGAGAATGAAAATACAATTTCTTTAAAAAAAAAAAAAAGAAAAAAGAAAAAAGTGTTACAATTTGGGAGTTCCTACCTGGCATTTCAATTTATTTGAGAAAAATCAGTTGAGATGAAAAGAAAATGATTCCTTGTTTATTAATATGAACTCTTACCATTTGTGAGAATTAAGAAACACTCAATAGCCAATTTAGAGGATGTTCTTGATGTGGAGACATCCATTGACTCTGGATCACTAACACGTGGAGTTGAAGGTTGAGTTCCACATTGCTGGGAACCAGGATGGGTGTAGAAGAGTCATTGGGTCCTGAGATCAGAATCAGGGTTTATCCCTGCCCATTGGGGACATGGGAGGAGGCGTTACCAGCTGTGGTCAGAAAGCTAGCCTGACTCTTTTCCTAAGCAAACCAGATACATTTAGGTTAAAGAAAGTGAAGCTGGTGTCTTCCGCCAAGGGGACGGGGAATGCCCTTGGGGTATATTTCCATGGTAGGGTTTGCCCAGCAAAGCTTATATGAGATACTCTGGGTATGATCTAGCTCAGATAGGGGTTGGGTTGTGGCTGAGGTGGGGAGGGCAGGAAACTGGTTTCACAGATAGCTCCTAAATACATACACACACGCATGGGATTTTTAGATTTTACATCTTTTCTCCCATCCTCCCCTCCCCGCTCCCCTGGCTTCAGGGAAGCCCAGATGTATTTGGCCCACAGTAGTTATATATTCCTACTGAGTCACTGTCCACTTCTGTGCACACAGGGAATGCTAAAAACATGCTGCTGACGCACTGACTTTGAGAGCAGAGAAATGTCAGGAGTACAGGACAGGAGGAGGCCGAAAAGTGAGTAGGAAATGTCACAGGGCAGTCCTCCAAGGAAGGCCACATTCCTTTTCTAGCCTGCCTGAACACTTTCCGGTGGGGAAACATTATTTTCAAGGAACACCTAAAATACCACCTTCCACTAAGCCATTTTTTTTCCCAAAAAATGAAGTAGCCTAAGGAGATTCCAATGGAACTCACATCTTCCTCAAGTCCTTCATGATGAGGTCACACATGAGTGCCAAGAAATACAAAGATGAGCTTCATACATGGACCTTCAGATGCTGGCCCACCTGCCTCAGTGTTCTGACATTCCTGGCTTCATTTCTTCATCCACAACTACCCATGTGGCCTTAAGAAGCCAGTCAGTCTCAGGGGCTCAGTTTCTGTGTCTTTCAAGTACACACAGAGTTTCCTGTCTCTTAGGGTCTGTGGTCTTAACTAGCCAGCACAGTGCCTGGTTTGCTGTTCTTACTATTATAAAATAGGTCTGATTACTATTGTGATCGTTGTCATCACTCAGTTATTATTACTAAAAATAACAGTAATTAACAGGCCTTTTCCATTGCCATAAGAATGATTCTTGTTCTTTGTATCAAAGAGTGCTGGTTTTAATTGAATATCAGCTTAACCTTTTAGCCTGATATCAAGTACAATAACTTAAATTAGAGAATTAGGGCTAATGAAAAAGCATTTTTACTGACCCATATAGGATCTCTAAGTAGTAAAAGAAATTCAGGGGGTTAGCAAGATGGTTCAGCAGGTGAAGATGCTTGTTGCTAAGCCTGGACACCAAAGTTGATCTCAGAATGAATACACATGGTGGAAGAAGGGACTAGGTTCCGGTAAGTTGTCCTCTGACCTCCACTGTGTGCTGTGGCACATTAATGCACATAACACGTGCACAACACAATAAATAAACATGTATTGAACATTTTTAAGGAGATCCAGCTCTCTAGCAGTTCGTTTTTGGAGATAGCCACAGATACATAGAATATTTAAGTGCTTTCATAAGAGTCCAGCACAAGATGCCAACGAGGAAAATTAACATAGATATGATTTCCTACTTGTGTCTGCAGTTGGCCCAACGTGAAAAGCATTTAGTGTTAATTAACTGAGTTGTGAGAATTATGGACTTTGGAAAGCAAATGGTTTCATTTTAATTCAATTGTTCACAAAGAGATTAGGCTTTCATCCTCCTAAGGACAAGATTGATTTCCCACTGTCCTGGATAGAAACGTCAGTGACGCAGAGTAAGATGATTTTAAAATTTCAGAAATAGTCTCATCGAAGTTCTTCATACACAAGAGAATTCGTGTTCTAATCTAAGGAAACTGTTCTTTGTTGTGGAATAATCCTTCTGTACACTGTGAAGATGTGTTGCTCTCATTGTTAGTAAAAGCTGATTGACTGATAGGTAGGCAGGATTTTTAGGGTAGAGAGAATGCTGGGAAGAAGAAAGGGCAGAGTCAGGGAGTCACAAGAGTCGAGTCAGACAAGGAAGAAGCAACATGGGACGTTCATAGATGAGGTAAATGAGCCTCAGGGTAGCACATAGATTAATAGAAATGGGTTCATTTAAGTTGTAAGAGCTGGCAGGAGACAAGCCTAAGCTATCGACCAATCATTTATAATTAATAATACGTCTCTGTATTTGAGGAGCAGTTGGCGGGACAGAGCTGATTGGTGGTCTAGATGGAAAACTTCCCTGCAGTTCTTTTAACTATTCCCTCACAGAGATCCACCTGCCCCTGCCTCCTGAATGCTGGGGTTAAAGGTGTGTGCCACCACCACCAGGCTTTCCCAAGGGCTTCCAAAGACTTGGAATTTCACTCAGCATTGTTGTTCTTTCCTTTGACATCAGAAAGTGAAAGCTGTTTCCCAGAAAAGTGGTTACTTTTTGTCACCAGAGTGATTCTTACAACTACCTGTAGGAATTTCTTACCCAACAACAGTGAAATGCTTTGTGTGTCTCAGACCCTCTCAGCACAGGTCACTTCCATGGTCCTTAGTGAGAACAGCTCAGGGTTCGCCATGCTTCTTTGTTAATTTTGCCACTACCTGTCTAGCAGAAGATGTTCCCACTTTCACTATTCCTTATCCCTTTGACTTCAGACGTTCACCAATGGGGCCTGGGGGATGAAGAAACACTTTCTGAGAATTCTTGGGAATTCCTGAATTTGTCTGTTATTCTATGGTCTTTCTTTGTAATACATGTTTTTGAAAGGGAATAAATGATCAAAACAATAGGCAAGGAATCCTGTAAGAGGATTATATGAAAAGTCCTGGTGTTTTTGTTGTTATTGTCATTGTTAAAAAAGATATAATAACAAATATATAATTTACTATGTTATCGTATTGAATACATCAAAAAAATTATAAAATCCAATTACATGTAAAAATATCTATGTCATCCAAACATAAGACAATACAAAACATTGAAAGAGAAATGAAACATTTACACAATGAAAGTGTTAAATGAACATTAAAATGTGTCAGGGGCCTGGAGAAAGGACTCAGTGGTTAAGAGCACCGGCTGCTTTTCCAGAGGACCTGGGTTTGATTCCCAGCACCCACATAGCAGCTCACAAGCATCTGTAACCATGGTTCCAGGGGATCTGGGACCTTTTTGTGGTCTCTGCTGGCACCAGGCATGCAAGTGGTACACAGACATACTTGGAGGCAAAGCACCCGTAATATATATGTTTAAATATTTCTGTATACTTCTTAACTTCTCGAGGTGACTTTATTTTTAGGAGTAAGTCTCTCTTAGCAGCCAACAGGGCCATGGACACACAGCAACAGCTATCACCTAGGAGTGAACCCCTGGCTCCTGACCCTCCTGCCTCTGTCTGCGATTACAAGCATGCAGAACCATAGCTACATTCTGTTTTTCACCTGGCAGTTTTACATACTGCCTTTCCTATAATCTGACAAGTTCCTAATTGGAATACAGATAAAATTTAATGTCTTAATGCTTCAGAAAAGAAAGAGGAAAGAAAGAAAGAAAGAAAGAAAGAAATCAATCAATCAATCAATCAGAATGTTGTAATTGGGAGAGACCCGGAGGTAAAGTGTCTCATGAAACACTCTCGTCTTTGATCTGTTCATTGGTGTTTTAGAAAAGGACATCATGGTTAAATAAAAGTTGGAAGTTAAAGCAGGCTCTCTTCTGCCGTTTCCCATGTCTTTCACACACTAGCACGCTCTACAGACCTATGAGAATGGGATGGGGATGAAGGCTTTCAACATTTACTTACCCCAGGTTCTTACTGGGGAAGTAAGTGCAGGTCGTGCTGAGTGAGTGTATGCTGTGTGAAGATGGTGGTTGGTGCTGTCTTGATAGCAAGGAAGTCTTGAGAAAGAAAGGTGACAGCAGGTGCTCCAGTTTCACACCAAGTCTTCTGGGAGGTGCTAATCACTTGGGACTCAGACAGAGAAGGCTGAGAGACATCTCTAGGCCTGGGAGCCTCCAATTCATTGCGGCTCACCTTGAGGAGAAGCTCTGAGCTCAGCGTAGAGGAGTACCAGCCCCAGGAAGTAGGATCAGGTTTTATCCCTGTCCACCTAGGACATGGGAGAGAGGTGTTTTCAGCTGTGGTCACAACGCTAGTCTGGCTCCTTTTTCCTCCTCTCCCACGTGGTGCAGTAGGTCTTAGAAAAGACGTTTGTCCCATGTAGCTGAAGCTTTCTATGCTTTGACCTCTACCTCTCCACCCACTCTAGAATGGGCCCCGTTCCTGTCTACTTAAGTGGAGAGCAGGTCTTTGAAGGTTTCAGTTGACAGCTCCACAGGTTTCTCCATCACAGCTCGAGGATACTAATGAAAAGGAGAGGCAATAGGAGAATTTGAGCTGGCTGCTGAGGGGCGTCTTGGCTGTTTCTTCGACTTCACAGAAGATTCTCTTTTCCTCATCCATAGGATGGGCCAGTATGAACGTCATCCCTGTTCCTTTTGGTTGTTTTTAGCCTCGGGGGTGGGATGGAGTAGATACAAAGCTTTAGGTTGTGTGCAAATGACTACTTAGTTATGTCATAAAATCAAACACTATGCACCCCTGGCAACAAGTCAATTGCACTCCCAGAAAGTGGCTAATACTTTGGAAAGGAGAGCGGTGGCTGAGGCTGGCCTTGACTCTGTCCTCTCCACCGCCCATGGTCTGGGGTTACAGCTGTGCTGCCGAGCTCAGGCTTTTTCTCTCTTTCATTCCCTCCTTCTTCACTCTTCTCTATAGGAAGATTTTCCTGGTTTGGGGTTTGAGGTGGATTTTATGGAGAGAAGGCAAAACCCCCTAGGCCCTGCAGAATGCAAGAGGTCAGGCAAAAATGCTTAGCACAGTAGGCTGCAGCTCACTTCTGTTGCAGTTGGCTTTGCTCATCGGTTTCTGGTAGACATTACATGGGCTTTAAGCTCCCATTGAAGGCGCTTTATCCAGAGGAAAGTTCAACAGTGTGGACAGATGTGGTGTGAAGGGAGCACGTTTCCAAGCAGATGTGTAGGAAGGACAAACAAGACAAGAGTAAGAAAATCATGTGTTTGTTGTAATTACAACAATGATAAAAAGAAAAGAAAAAAATCCTGAGAAATGCTACCAAAGTGGATGCCGGGGGGTAGGTCCCGGAGACTGAAGGGCCTGACAGGGTGGTGTGATTCCTCACAACAAATGTTCCTGCTGAGT
>CABHPP010001403.1:25350-38668 GCA_902168425.1 Peromyscus attwateri
TTTTTTTTTTTTTTTTTTTTTTGAGACAAGGGTGCTTTGGAGCCTTTCCTGGAACTCATTCTGTAGTCCAGGCTGGCCTCGAACTCACAGAGATCCTCCTGCCTCTGCCTCCCGAGTGCTGGGATTAAAGACGTGCACCACCACTGCCCAGCGCCACCAAAATTCCCAGAATTTTGATCTCAAGACTTCATGGAAGTGTTTATTCTTATTAGCTCCCATCTGCATTTAAAAGGTAATTCATGATTTTGGCTTATATCCCTTCCTCTCCCAAAAGCTTCTGGGCCTCATCTTGTGATATATAAGAATATCTTTGGTTCTTAAAACCACCACTGCGGGCACTGTTCTTTTTCCTTAAACTGTAGTTCTAATAAATTAAAAATGGATAGAGATATAATCAAGTTCTAACACTCAGTTGGTAATGCTTATGTCAAATCAAGAATTGGGTGACAGGGACCCTTTCTTAGTTGTAGCTATCCAAGGATTTTTTCACATCCTTGGAACTTTAAGTAGCCTACCTAAGAAATCACACAGTGGTAAGCTTAAGAGCCAGAATTAAAAACAAATCTTTTGACAGGAAGTGTTCTGTCCCCTTCACAGTGCTCCTGCTGTTATGAATTACTGTGTGGGGGACCCCCGAGGGTATTCCCGCATGCAGGGAAACACGCTGGGCAGATGCAGCGGCAGGCTGGGCATGGTGGTGGCAGTGACCAGTAATTCACAACCCAGACACTGCTTCCATGTGGAGAGTTTATTATAATAGAGTGATGAAGAGAAAGATAGGAAAGAGAGAGACAGAGAGAGACAGAGAGGTCAAGGGTGCACACTTTGTGGGAGGAAAAATCAGAAGAGAGAGAGAGAGGAAGGGGAGGAATTTTTGGTTAGAATGAGGCTTTTATCTCAGGACACAGGGCCGCGCCAAGGGGTGGGATTTCAAGGGGCGGGTCAGAATATTAACATTCCTCAATTTTGATTGTTATAAAAAGAGGTGAGTTATGGGAGCAAGTGGGGGAACAAGGGCGCTGAATTCTCAAGGCTATTTCAGGCTGACATGGGGCGAAGTGGGGAGAGGGGAACTGGGAGTCATGCACAGCGGAAGATCTCAGTAATGTTCCTTGAGGGAGCTGAGGACACAGGTTGCAGCAGTGATGTTCCAGGAGCTTGGGGGGGGAAATGGAATGCCAAATCGGGAGTATAGAAGTCATGGCATCTGCTATTTCTCTGGAGGTCAGGCGGGAACAATGAATCTTGACTTTGCAGTATGGGGCGGGGGACCATAGGCACATTTTTCCATAATGAGGTATAAGGCCTAGCGGGCTGGCCTCTGGATTCCCAGAGGGTCAGCGAGGGCCAATGATAATGGCGCAAGGTCATCACAAAGGCTATTGGCCGTGGAATTGAGAGGGCACAGGCCATCTCCATGTGCCATCGCATAGGAACGGGTGCTGAAGGGCTATGAGCCCAAAAGACACGTCGTACTAGCAAGTGAAATGAGATGAATCTGACCTCCAGTGTCCCAGAGAGTCAGCAAGGACTAATGAACAGCGCAAGATAGCCAATTGACTGTTGTAACAAAGGCTATGGGCCGTGGAATTGAATGGGCACAAGCCGTCTCCATATGCTGTCACATAGGCTCGGGGCTGAGAGCCTTAGAGCCCAAAAGACACATGGTACTAGTGAGCAAAACAAGACAAATCCTCACTTGTGGGAAAATGACCAGAAGGGAAGGGAGGAATCTTACCGATCCTGTAGGATGAATAGCCCCCAGTGGTGCTCCAGCCTGAAAAATGGTGGGTGGTAGAGGATCCCAGAGCTCCTCAGACTGCCAGCGGGCAGGAGAAAGCGGTGGGATTGCCTGGCAATGTTGGGCACCAATGTTATGAATTACTGTGTGTGTGTTTCGGGGACCCAAAGGTATACTGCACATGCAGGGAAACATGCTGGGCACATGCAGTGGTGAGCTGGGCAGATGCACGCCATGTGGGCATGGCAGAGGCGGCCAGTAATTCACAACCCAGACACTGCATCCGTGTGTTTGTTTGTTTGTTTGTTTGTTTTTGTTTTTTCAAAACAGTTTCTCTGTGCAGTTTTGTTGACTGTCCTGGATCTCACTCTATAGACCAGGCTGGCCTCAAACTCAGAGATCAGCCTGGCTCTGCCTCCTGAGTGTGCGCCATGACTGCCCAGCTTGGAGTGTTTATTATAATAGAGAGATGAAGAGAAAGATAGGAAAGAGAGAGAGAGGTCAAGGGTGCACCTTGTGGGAGGAAAAGCAGAAGAGGGAGGAAGGGGAGGAGTTTTTCCTTAGAGTGAGGTTTTCACATCAGGACTCTGGGGTGGCGCCAAGGGGTGGGATTTCAAGGGTGGGTGGATCACAGTATTAACACCTGCAATCCCATGAAGCTCTCTAACACTGTGTAGAGCCACTAAGCCTCTTAGGATTGCATATATCCATGGGTTGCTTCATAGTGAAGTAAATGAAATAAACTTATACCTACTTTTTCTATGTTCATGCCTAGGAGAAGAACTGTAGTCATGAAGTGACTGTGGTCCTATTTTCCAGAACTTTTTATGATGCAAAATCTATTGGTGAGTAAATTTTTCTCATATATATATATTTTTTTTTTTTTTGAGAATTTAAAAAATTTTGATATTTTTTTATACAGTATATTCTGATTACACTTTAAAATTTTTATTTGTAATTATTTATTTAGTTAGTTTTTGTTTACTTGTTCCCTTCAAGACAGGGTCTCGCTATATTCCAGCTGTTCTGGGACTCACTGTGTAACCAGGCTAGCCTCGAGCTCACAGAGATCTTCCTGCATCTGCCTCCCAAGTGCTGGGAGGTGTGCACTGTTAAGCCCAGCTAAATTTTTAGTTTTTGATAGACAGGGTCTTTTTTTACATTTTTTCAGGCTGGCCCTGAACTCCTGGCTTCAAGCAAACTCTTGCCTGAGGCTCCTAAGTAGCCGGAGTGCCAGCACACACCACTATACCCAGCTTCTTTTGGTTTTCTCTGTTGGGTCCCTTACCTTCATCTCCAGCAATTCATTTCATCTTCTTTGCTTTTGCACCGTTTGTCTTTCCCATCTTTGCTAGGGGGCCCAAGTAAAATGGAAAATACTACGTCTTAATGTGTGTAAGATTAATGGCTGGGCTGGGACACCACCTAGAACCCACATAACAGATACACAATTAGCTTTACTTATTTATTTACTTACTGGTTTTTGTTTTGTTTATTTGTTTGTTTGTTTGTTTTTTTTGAGACAAAGTCTCATTATGTAGCTCTGGCTGTCCTGGAACTCACTATTTAGATCAGGCTGTCCTCGAACTCAGATCTGCCTGCCTCTGCCTCCCGAGTGCTGAGATTGAAGGCATGTGCCACCACGCCTGGCTTCTTTTTGTGTGATACAGGTGGATCTTCAACTCAAAAGAGAAATTCAACAACACTGTAAAAATCTCTTTCCAATATGATCTGTATACTGAATTTTCTGTATTTCAGATGAATTTCCTGAAATAAACCGGGCTTCAATTCAACAGGATCACAAAGGGAGATTCTATGAGGACTTTTACAAGTATGTTTTGGTGCTTTGCTGTGTCTTTAACTTATTTATTGGTTGTTTCTTCCTAACTTAAAAAACTTTTTTTTGATTTCACCATTTTCCCATTCTTGTACTTTTTAAATTATAGGATATAGGTTACTACATTGTGTTCAGAATTTTCATTTGTTTTTGCTGTTTTGAACAGTCTCACTATTCAGCTTTGGTTAGTTGGAACTCACTGTATAGACCAGACTAGATTTGAACTTATAGCATTCCTTGTTTTTGCCTACAAGGTGCTGGGGTTATTGGTGTGAACCATCACAGCTTCCAGATTTTTTTTTTATTGTAAAGTATGTTAGCCTTCAAAAGTAATACTAAATGAGTAGGTAATATAAGAACCCTGGATGTCCAGTGTCTGAATTTGTAGCTAATATCTTGCCATATTTGCTTTCTCTACTTTTGGCTGGATTTTAATTTAAATTATAATTCTTATAATATTTTATTCCTATGCAAAAATAAGATCATTTTATATAAAACCATAATGTCATTTAACAAAATTAGCAGTGACTGATATTATCCAGTTATGTGGTGCTTTTCAGAGTACCTTAATTATGTGCTAAAATAACTATCTGTGGCCGAGGTGGTGGTGGCACACCTTTAATCCTGGCACTCGGCAGGCAGAGGCAGGTGGATCTCTGTGAGTTCTAGTCCAACCTGATCTACAGAGTGAGTTCCAGGACAGTCAGGGATATACAGAGAAACCCCGTCTCGAAAAAACAAACAACAGCAACAAACTATGTATGTGGGAGTTTATATATGTGTGTGTGTGTGTGTGTGTGTGTGTGTGTGTGTGTGTGTGTGTGTGTGTGTGTGTGTGGGTGTGTGTGTGTTCATGTGCATGTGGAGTCCAGAAGTTGACACGGGGTGTCTTCCTTGATTTCTTTCCACCTTATTCTTTGAGACAGGGTCTTTCATTGAATTTGGAGCTTGCCGAATGGGCTAGTCTGGCTGGCCAGTGAGCTCAGGGATTCACCTGTCTGTTGTTCCTCAACACTGGGGTTACAGATAGACACAGCCATTGTCTGGCTTTTCCATCAGTGCTGGGAACCCAGACTCAGGTTCTCATGCTTGGTTGGTGGCTTTTGTCTGTTGGGTTGAATGGTGGGTACACAGAGGCTTTATTATCCTATTCTGTTCTGTAGTATCATTCTGTGTGTGTTGTGTGTGTGTTGTGTTCACATCTGTGCATGCAGTTTCTGAACATGCTCCTGAAGAGGCTAAAAATCAAGGTCAGGTATGTTCCTCAAGCATCTTTCCCCTTATTTTTATTTTTTACATCATCATCATCATCATCATTATCACCATCATTATTACTATTTTTTTTTTCCCAACAGAGTTTATATGTAATCTGGGCTGTCCTAGAACTCACTCTGTAGGCCAAGCTGGCCTCAAACTCAGACAGATCCACCTCCCTCTACCTCTTAAGTGCTAGGGTTAAAGGCATGTGCCAATCATGGCTGGCTTTATTTTTATTTTTAAGATTATAAATACTTACTTATTTTATGTGCATTGGTGTTTTGCTTGCATGTCTGTCTGTGTGAGAGTGTCAGATTCCCTGGAACTGGTGTTGCAGACAGTTGTGAGCTGCTATATGGGTGCTGGGAATTGAACCTGGGTCCTCTGGAAGATTAGCCAGTGCTCTTAACCACTGAGCCATCTCTCCAGCCCTAATTTTCTGATTTATTTATGGTGTGTATGCATGTACTCAAGGGAACACTGCTTGTCAGAGGACAGCTTGTGAGTGTCTGTTCTCTCTTTCTACCTTGTGGTTCCCTGAGATGAACTCTCATATCAGGATCTGTGGCATGTGCCTTTAACCTGATGAGCCATCTTTGTTCATTTGTTTTTTGTTTTGAGACAGAGTCTTTCTCTGTAGCCCTGGCTGGCCTGGAATTCCCTATATAGAACAGGCTAGCCCAGAACTCACAGAGCTTCTTCTGCCTCTGCCTCCAGAGTGCTAATCAAAAGCTTGTGACACCATACCTAGCTTGTTGTTTTATTTTTGATCAAATAACCCTGGCTTGTCTGAAACTTAACTATGTTCACCAGCCTAGCCTTGAACTTGTGGGTCTACCTTAGTCCTCAGTCCTTGAATTGTAGACATGTTCATCCCTTCATCCCCTGCTTATTACTACTTCTTAACCACATTTTCCTCCTTCCTTGAAACTTCGTAATGAACCTGATAACACGTATATAGTAGGTGCTTGATTTCTCTTTCATGACAATATTCCTTTCAGAGTGGTGGCTCAGAATGAGAGGAGGGAAGAGTGGACATCGCTCCTTGTGACCATTAAAAAACTCTTCATCCAATATCCAGTGTTGGTGCGACTGGAACAGGCAGGTACTGCATCCGTGTGTCAGAGGTGCAGTGGGGAAATGTCGTGTGGAATGGTGGCTCCATTCCTTTGTATTGCTGTAGATAGTTCCTGCTTCCGGTCAGGTCTTAATTTTCTGTTGGATCCGGTTGTTCCTTGCATATGCTGCCAGTTCCTACAATGTCCCTAACAGTGTGAGGGGGATAGAACGGAGCCAGATGTCTTCCTGGTTTTTCTTTTTCTTTTTTGTGTTTTTTTGGGGGTGGGGGTCTATAGACATGGTTTCTCTGTGTAGCCCTGGCTGTCCTAGAATTTGCTCTGTAGACCAGGAGGCCTGGAACTCAGAGATCCACTCACCTCTGCCTCCTGAGTCCTGGGATTAAAGTCATGCCCCACACCCAGTCCCCAACCTGGCACCTTCCTGTTAGTTTTTAAGAGTTCATCTTTCATGAAATGTTTTTCCTTGCCTTGTATCTTTTGCTTCAGGGGGCTTTCCTCAAGGAGACAATTCTACCTCAGCACAAGGAAACTACCTAGAGGCCATCAACTTGTCTTTCAATGGTGAGTGAGAACACGGTAAGCCGACCTCTTGCTTCCCATGTGACCATAGGCAGCTCATTGCTGATGTCCAAAGCCCCAGACCTGGAATTCTTCTTCCCATCTACACTTCAAATTAACTCAAAGTAGTGCATTCTAATTGGATGGTTGTATTGACTGCTCTTTGGCTTGTGGGTCTTCTGTTGGGGAATCAGCTTAGTTTTCTTGTTTGCCTCTTGTGGTAAGGAGCTGGCAGGACTCCTGCCTGGCTGCCTGTTTTACTACAAACTATGTTTTTATTTCTCACATTGCCCCTCAGCTGATTGTAGGTACATTTTTTTTTACTTTAGGTTCTGCTTTTTAAAAGAAAACACATATATTCTTGAGTGTGGCGCCTGAGGTAGAAGAATCATAACCCTGAAGGATATAGAGAAAGTGAGCTATTAGAGAGACCCTGTCTATCAAAAACAAAAAACAGGGTCAGTGAAATGGTTTAGTGGGTAAAGGTGCCTGACACAAAGTTGAGGATGTGGTTTGGTCCCTGAGATCTTAGAACAAGAAAAACAACCCTGCAAATTGTCCTCTGACCTCTACAGGCAGACAGTGGCACTCACACACCTACACACACACACACACACACACACACACACACACACCTAAAAATGTAATAAAAAATTAAAGACAAAAAAAACAGAAAAAGTACTGTATTCTTAGAATTCAAGTGGAGAAGGGTATGCTAAGTAAAAACAAGGTACCTACTGTCAGGCCTCTTGTAAGAAGAGCCAGTTACTGTGTTGTGATTTCTTCCTAAGGCTTGTAGAAATTTGACGGAAAGATTCAGGCAGCCCTTTTCAGGGAAGGTGGAAACCTTGGTGGCTCTGAGAAACACAGCGGTAGGAATTCCTGGAGCCATATTCCATCCCCAGTGACCCTGACTCTGCTCTTTGTGGAATTCTACTTTGCAGTGGGAAAACTATGATAGGCCCAGCTCCAGGCAGCCATTGGCTGGCAGCGGAAGTGCTGGTGTGTTTTCACTTCTCCCTGTCGCTGCTGTCCCGTCAGTCTGTATCCAGGTTCTAGGGAATTCTAGAATACAGAATTACTGCTCTTTTTGTCATATTTGAATTTCAAGGATTTTTCATAGCAATGATTAGTTCAGGCATAACAATTAGTTAAATTTATAAGTCTTGAAAGGCTCTTGATCTATTTTCTTAAATGTTGTCTTAAATTGATATTTGAGGGCTGGTGGACAAAGGTGCTTGTCTCTCACCCTGATGACCTCAGATCAGTCCCTTGGACTCCACATGGTGGAAAGAGAGCAAACTCCCACAAGTTGCCCCGAATTCTACATGTGCACTGTGGCACTTGAGTGTACACACAATAATAAATAATGAAGTATCATACTTGATTCTTGGAGCTTTCAGTATAGACTCTTTGATGGATGATGTAAGTTTTTGACATAAAAATTGAGCACTTGCCGGGCGTTGGTGGCGCACGCCTTTAATCCCAGCACTCGGGAGACAGAGCCAGGCAGATCTCTGTGAGTTCGAGGCCAGCCTGGGCTACCAAGTGAGCTCTAGGAAAGGCGCAAAGCTACACAGAGAAACCCTGTCTCAAAAAAAAAAAACCCCCCCAAAAAAAAAAAATTGAGCACTTAAGGCTGTATGGGCAGCTATTGGGTACCAGTGAGGGTGATTTATAAAGAGTGAAGTGAATGTCTTGTTTCAAGACATTGCTAAAGCAGAAGGGAAAGGCAAACGTGTATGACTTGGTAAAATTTGGTCAGAATGAGCCAGTTGGTGTGATTGGAATGTGTTCGGAGTGCTCTGAAAGCAGAGATGCTTGCCTGTGGCTGGTTTCTGAAAAGCTGTGACATCATCACAGGGCGCAATTTTTGTTTTCTTTAAAGTGTTTGACAAGCACTACATCAACCGCAACTTTGACCGAACTGGGCAGATGTCTGTGGTGATCACGCCTGGGGTGGGTGTCTTTGAAGTGGATCGTCTACTCATGATCTTGACCAAGCAGCGTATGATTGATAACGGTAACAGTCCTTGGTTTCCAATGTCTCCCTGTGTTAATACCCTCCCTTGTCCTAGAACTATGGAGTTTTCATTGTCTTCTTAGGTTATGAAGGGCTTTGCAAGGTGATCAGGGATGTCACTAGAATTGAGTAGTAGAGGCCTTGCTTCTGTTTTTATAGATCTTCTGGGTAATGAGTGTCCAACCTAAAGCATATTAGAGGAAACAGAAAATGCATGTGTTTCTTTCCTGTGTAGGTAGCAATGATGAGTTTATAAACTGCAGCACAGCAAGTCAGCTTTGCCTCATACCATGCTCAGTAATAGTAACAGACTGGAATACTTACCTCTGCTGTTGTCCTCCTGACCTGCCTTTCTCTGTCCTTCCCTTTTTAGGAATTGGTGTGGACTTAGTGTGCATGGGAGAGCAGCCTTTACATGCTGTGCCATTATTCAAGGTAGTAGAATTTAGATTTCATTCTGAAAGACCAGGTGAAGAATAATTAAAAATAGAAAAACTGGAGCAGTTCATAGCCAGTTTGTTTTCTAGCTTATTTGTGCTCTGGCTTTTTTCCTTGCAGCTGCACAACCGGAGTGTTCCAAGGGATTCTCGGCTGGGCGATGATTATAATATTCCTCACTGGATAAACCACAGGTGAGTGTCATCGAAAGTGGAAGATGAATGTTTTGAATGGTTTCCTTGGTATTGGCTCTTTACATTTGTTGTTTTGTTTGTTTTTTGAGATGGTCTCTCTGTGTGGCCTGGCCTCAAACTCATGGCAGACCTGCCTCAGCCTCCTGAATGCTAGGATCATATTGTGAGCAACCCAAACCGGCCTTATTTACTTATTTATTTATTTCTTGGCTAGTTGGTTGTACTGAGAGTTGTGTACCAAGGGCTTGTTTTGTTTTTTATTGTTGTTGTTGTTGTTTTAATACTTAGTTTTATTTCTATGTATGCAATATGCCATTTGTATGTGGGCGCACACAAAGTGTTGGATCATCTGGAGCTAGAGTTACAGGTAGTTGAGACCTGCCTGGTGTGGGTGCTGGGAACCAAACTCAAGTCCTCTTAACCATTGAACTATCTCTCCAGCCTGCACCTAGGGCTTTGTGTATAGTAGGCAATTGCTCTGCATATCTCTGTCCTGGGCCTGAGAATTACTTCTTTAAACCATTATTTTCTTTTTTCTTTTTATTTTTCATTTTATTCCTGAGTAACAAGATAGTTTTTATATTCTTTTTTTTTTTTTTTCTTTTTTTTTTCCGAGACAGGGTTTCTCTGAGCAGCTTTGCTCCTTTCCTGGAACTCACTCTGTAGCCCAGGGGAGCCTCGAACTCACAGAGATCCGCCTGGCTCTGCCTCCAGAGTGCTGGGATTAAAGGTGTGGGCTACCACCTAGTTTTTATATTCTTAGTGTGACTCAGAAGTAAAGAAGGTATTAGTGTTCTTCTCTGCCATCACAGGGAGGTGTGCTATGCCAGAGTCCTTGGGATGTGGAGACATGGTCTTTAACCCACTGCTCTACGCGTGCTTGACCCGATTCTTCCAGAGAGCTTGACAAGGGCTAGTGTAGTTGGCTCCCGCAGCCTCCTCTCCTGCCGCTGTCTCCCTTTCTTGCTGTGGGTGGCAGACACTCAACTTACCTCAAGTCTGGGCCTTTTCTTTTTCTTTTTTTTTTTAAGATAGAGGGCCTCTGCCTGTCTGGGCCCAGCTCCAATCCCTCTCCTCTACTCCTTCTCAAAGGCCAGTAGATACTTTTTCTTTGGTGCTTTCTATTCTTTGTGTTGTTTGTCATGGGCTGGGCTCCGTGAGGGGCAGACTGCTTGGCTTATGGCTGTAGCTCAATAGAACCTTCTATAGCATATTTTTTAAAAAATTTATTATTATACTGATGTATTTATTTTTCTGTGTGCATGTGTGTATGTCTGCTCATTCCATGGCACACTTGTGGAGGTTAGAGGACAATTTATAAGGTTTGGTTCTCTCCTTCCTCCCACCATCTAGTTCCTGGGGATCCAACTCAGGTCATCAGGCTTGTTGATCAAGCACCTTTACCTAACACTGAGCAATCTTGCTGGTCCTGGCTTCTACAGTATTCAAGCTGCAAATATACACCAGAGCTCAGCTTGGAAACTCCTTACAAATACAGATGTTAGCCTTGTATATGTGTCTTTTATCTTTGTCACAAGCTGTGTTCCTATTGGTACAGGGATTGTTGCTGGTCACCTGTATTCGTAAGTGAAGAACCAGAGATCAGCAAGGGTTGCTTGTCTAGCCATCTCTGTAAGGATCATGTGGTTCCATTGCAATTATCCTGTTCAATGAATGTCCCTTACTTCTCTCAGAACCCATGGTTTTTTAATGAAAATTATAAGCCAGGCAGTGGTGGTACATGCCTTTAATCCCAGTACAGGAGGCAGAGACAGGCAGATCTCTGTGAGTTCAAGGCCAGCCTGGTCTACAGATCGAGTTCCAGGACTGTTAAACAGAGAAACCCTGTCTCAAAAAAAAAAAAAAAAGCAAAAAAAATTGTGCTTTTTTTTTTTTTTTTTTTGGAGACAGGGTCTTGTTGTGCAGCCAAGCTAGTCTCAAACTGTTGGTAGTTCTGCCTCAGCAATGTTAGTATTAAAGCTCTGAGCCATCACATCCAGCACAGATATCATACTTAAAAAACAAAAAAAAACCCTCTATTTATCTGGGTCTTTTGCCCGCGTGTATGTGCTCCACATGCTTGCCTTGTGTCCCCAGAAGTCAGAAAAGGGCATTGGGTCCCCTGAAGTTACAGATTGTGAGCCATCATGTGGGAATTGGGAATCAAACCTGGGTTCTTTGGAAAAGTAGCCAATACTGTTAATCCCTGAGCCATCTGCCCAGCCCCCATTTTGGTCTTTGGCTCGGAGGGGAAAAAGAAAAATAGAAAGCAGAAAAAGGTTGATTCAATGTAGTAGTATTAGGAAAATGGACAAAGAGATTCAGCATACTGTAGCTAGAGTTTTCCTGCCTGGCCCACAGTCAGGACAAATCTGTCACCTGCCAGTCCCACAGCCGCTCAGACCCAACCAAGTAAACACAGAGACTTATATTGTTTAAACTGTTTGGCCGTGGCAGGCTTCTTGCTAACTGTCCTTATATCTTAAATTAATCCATTTCTATAAATCTATACCTTGCCACGTGGCTTGTGGCTTACCGGCATCTTCACATGCTGCTTATCATGGCAGCGGCTGGCAGTGTCTCTCTCCTCCACCTTCCACTTCCCAGAATTCTCTCAATTCTCCTCTCTGTTAGTCCCGCCTATACTTCCTGCCTGGCCACTGGCCAATCAGTGTTTTATTTATTGACCAATCAGAGTAATTTGACATACAGACCATCCCACAGCAGCAGACCCCTGAACTGTGTTTTCAAGGTCTTGAAGTGAGATCAGAATTTAAATAGAGGACCAAGGATATGCACATCTAAGCAGTGCTAGTCAAGGTGTGGTTCTGCCCACTACTGACCTGTCATCATCTCGGCTTTCGTCTCATCCTGGAAGCTGGTTTGACAGATTGTCACAACTGTTTGAATTTCTTTCCAGGGGACCAGTCCCACACTGGTTGGCAGCCTTTCCTTCTCCATCATGAAATTTTTGGAGAATTCTCATTTCTTTAAGGTCCATTGTTTCCATAGTCTCATAGACTGAGGAGACGCAAGTGTCTCTTTAGAATATTTTCATTTCTGCCAGCCCAGTTACAACAGCAAGTTACAACCTTTAGCTGCTGAGCCGTCTCGCTGACCCCTGTGTTTGTAACTCTTCAGTACACATTTAAATACACTCATCAATTAAAAATCACTGTTAATTATACCATATTTCATGGTTTTGAGTTTAGTTCAGGAAATGTAAAAAGTAACTATAGAATATATAGAAATATATGAATTCCAATTAAAGTTCTGCATTTTTCTCAACTTTTACTTTATAGTAACTTAGAAGATTTCCAAATTACCACTTTATTTTTTCATCCTACATTGGTTTTCTGGTGCCATTATGATGTAAGATGGAACCATATGTGAAGGACTTTTAACTCTGAGAATTTGGAGCAACTGAGACCTGTTTTTCACATTTCATTGTGAGCCTTGCTAATGAAAACCTAAAACCCAAATGAAGATTGTGATATAAGATTGCTTGTGACCCTGAAAAATAGCAATTTCATGATTCAACTTCATAGAAATCCATATTTTCTGTCTCACATTACTTTATAACTCATCTCTGTGGTGTGTTTGCATGTGTGTGTGTGTGTGTGTGTTTGTATTAGTGCACATGTGTCAGTTTGAACATAATAATAGCCTCAGAATACCCAAAATGTGTCACTCTTGCATTAAGAAAAAGAAATTAAAAAGCATTTTCACTTGGTGTAATTTGACCAAGATTGAGCCCAGATTTGAATTCTCTACTTCTCTCCCTGTGTCTTTTGTATTTTTCTCTTGGTCTGTTGTCTGAGCCTGAATCTGTGCCTGCTTGAATGCTGTCTTGTGAATCTCATTGTGTGTTTCTTTGTGGCCCTAACAAAGGCCTTTCCTTTCTCTTTTATTGAACAGCACAGAACACATCACATGGAGAAGGAATGAGGGATACTTTATAGAAATCTTAACAGAATTTTATAAGGGATTATGTCACTGACACAGATAACAAGCAAACAAAAGCTATTAAGCAATATCTGTATGTTGTCTTCAACACTTATGGTGGATATTCATTTGTTTTGTAAGGTTGCTTTCAACCTATTTATGCTATTTACAGCATTTATTACCATAATACACATATACACATGCATTATTTATGGGTCAGGGGCAAGGAATAGCACATAATTTATA
>CABHPP010001404.1:0-20511 GCA_902168425.1 Peromyscus attwateri
TTTTTTTTTTTTAAATTTCATCGTCCGGTATTTGTTAGTCACAGGAAGCTGACAATCACACCCCCTATCTCCTTCCCATCACTTCCTGTATTGCCAACGCACTGGGATTAACTTTTTACTCATTTATTGGTGGAATGAATGGCTTTACGATGGGAAGGGTAAACAAATCATTAATATTCAGCGCTAGCCAAAGGCCACAGAAGTAAATACACAGTTTTCAACAAAAAAAAGTCACCAGGTTAGCCAATTCTAAAATCAAAATCCCCATACGAGATTATTGACGAGAGACCTGGCCACGGTGCCCATAAATTGCCTCCCAGACAACTACAGAGAGGAGAAATGGTACTTTCCTTGGTGGTGGTGATGCTATTTTCCCCACGCAGCTTCAATGAAAATGGGAGAAATGATTCTTTTAAAATGATGAAAATGTCTAACGTATTCCTCACCTCTATTGAGTAAATCTATTAAGACAACCAACTGTAGCATGAATTCTTTTGTGTGTGTGTGTGTGTGTGTGTGTGTGTGTGTGTGTGTGGTTTTTTCAAGTCAGGGTTTCTCTGTGTAGTTTTGGTGCCTGTTCTGGATCTCGCTCTGTAGACGAGGCTGGCCTCGAACTCACAGAGATCCACCTGGCTCTGCCTCCCGAGTGCTGGGATTAAAGGTGTGCGCCACCACCACCCGGCTGTAGCATGAATTCTAATTGGTCTTAATAATAAACACCTGGAGTCAGATACCAGGGTGAAAGCTGAAAGATCAGAGAAGCAGAGCAGCCAGTCACCAGTTCTTACCTCTACAAAATCCCCAGTCTGAAAGAGACTGGGCTCCTTTCTCCTCTTGTGCTTTTATTCCTCTTGCCGCCCAGCCATATCACTTCCTGTCTCAACCTCCCTAGTGCTGGGATTGAAGGCGTGTGTGCCTCCCAAGTACTGGGAGCCAAGGCATGAGATCCCAAGTGAGGGGATTAAAGGTGTGTGCCACCACTGCCTGGCCTCTATGGCTAACTAGTGGCTGGCTTTGCCCTCTGATCTTCAGGCAAGCTTTACTTGTTAGCTCACACACAAATGTCACTACAACCAACCTTCCCCTGCCTACTCATCTTGCCTCAAGCCCTCTCAATACGCCTCATTTTCTTGACTGTAAATATGTTGCTGGCTTCTGTAGGGAAAACTGGCATCAGTGTATACAGCATTAGACAGTTGGGCCTGGGTTTTTCAGGTATCATCTTTGCTCTTTCTGGTATGCCAGGCAGGCCTAGTTGTTTAGACACTGTTGTCTTGGTAGCTTCCAGAGTGTATTGTGCTGTTGCTGATTATACAGATGTATATTTTTTTTCTGAGTAATTTGATTTTGATCAAACCTCTCAACATACATTTTACCTCCCCTTAATTTGCAAACTCCTATGTATTGCAGAAGAATGTTATCTACGTGGTTAGATTCCTTTACGCTTATCTCATCTCATGGTCATTGGCAGGAGATAGATGTTCAAAGCATGTGAAGACTAACCTTTCTCTCTTTCTGTTTCTTTCTGTCTCTCTGTGTGTGTGTGTCTCTCTCTCTTTGTGTGTGTGTGTGTGTGTGTGTGTGTGTGTGTGTGTGTGTGTGTAGAGATGTGTGCAGACACGAGTGTCTTCAGAAGGCCTGGGACTGCCTTTAGAAGTGCTTGTTTGAGAGAAGCAGATTTTTTTCTAGCCTGGATATTGGTCAACAGTCAACAGGACACTACTGTGCTTAGCACTTCCCCAACCACATCTACCACAGACTGTCAACAGGATATATATATATATATATATATATATATATATATATATATAATAGCAAACCCAATGTTGAGGGTCCAGATGGCTTTGAGCGCACACTGTGAACGATATTCTCATGGTGTCTGTGTGGACCTCGTAACTTTTGTATACGTGACCTTTGGGACTTTACCTTCTGAAGGTAAAGTTTTCAGAATATCGATGTGATACAGCTCAGTGAACGGAACCACCATTTCTAACATGGGCCATGGAGAACCTTTTCCCTTATCATGGTTCTTCACGAAGCTACCCAGGAACATGAAGTGTCTCCAGGTCCAGGATCTGCAGACCACAGGTTATGTTTTTCACTGTGGAAAGGGAATATTTGTAGGAAATAGTGCAGGGCAGGAGAAGCTGTTCTGGGCACACATGGGAAAGATGGTGTCGGATGGCAGGGCAGACCGATGTGGTAACCTCCAGAAGTAATTATGGACATCTGGATTGATGAAAAAAGCCAAAGGAAGGCAGGCACTCTGCGTTTGGGACTAGGTTTTCCCAAAGGAAGGTAAATGGAAAAAACATGTTTGCTTTAACTGCTGACTCATGGCACAGAGTTTTAATTCAGAGGCTTTAATTGAAAATGCAGCAAGAATGTCAAAGATTTACATAGAAAATATTTCAGTATATTGGCAAGATACTAATTCCAAAACCAGATGGCCATTGTAGAAAAATCAACCAAGGGGCCTTTGTTTTTCTTCTGTTTATTTGCTCGAGGCATTTTCTTTTATAATTTTTAGTATCCCATTAATTATAAGCAAAACCACCTTCCTTTTAAGATTAAAGAGTAATATGGAGGTTTTAAAACATACATGACACTTTAAAAATATATAAAATCGTCATGGCCGAAAGCTGGTATATGAAAGCATTCTTGTGATAGAAGCTTCGTGTCCAAGACACTCATTCCCTCTCCCTAGAGTCTGATCTAATGAGACCATATTTCTCAGTTCCTATTGACCATGACTGCTCTTTCAGTCAGGGGTCATGCGCTCGCAACAGAAGGTTGGACCAGGCCTGAAATTAACCCAGAAAGTAGAGTTTATTGTAAGAATACCCGAGCTTTTCACTCTCCAGAGCCCACGTTCAGGGCGCTGAGCTGGGAATGTCGTGTGAAGACATATCCATCTTTCTCCCGAGGCACGGTGGGTCTCCTCTCGCCTCTCCGCACACCTGCCGCAGGATGACCACCTCGCTTCCCCAGCCTGGCCTGTTCTGCTTTTCGGAAATTCGTAGGCTGAATGATGTGGGTTCAAAGCTGTTGTCTTCATTTCTATTTACAATTTATACCATCTTTTAATTTTTTTTATGTATAGCATATATCTTATTTTTTCATTTTATTTATTTAATTTTTTAAATTTTTTTTTAAAAAAGATTTATTTGATTATTTTAAATGATGTGTGTCTTTTCGTGAGTGCCGAGTGAGTGCAGGTGCACCTAAGGCTAGAGGTGTCGGATCGTCCCTGAGCTGGATTTACAGGCAGTTGTGAGACGCCCAACATGGGTGCTGGGAACTAAACTAAGGTCCAGCCTACGAACAGTAAGTGCTCTTAACCACTGAGCCATCTCTCCAGCATGCATACCATCTGTTTGTGAAAATTTTTTTCTCTCCTCATCTATCCTTTCTTACATTAGCCATTAATTAAGAATTTAAAAAATTATTCCATTTTCCACTCCTATTTGTTCATTATACATTTTTAAGAATTTTTTTTTTTGAGCTGGAGCAAATTAATGGCTTAGTCATTAAAGTCTAGGCTCACAACCAAAAACATGAGAATTTTTTTTTGTGTGTGTGGTTATTACAGAGACACAAATATGCATCCTTGACTTACTGGAACCTACTATAAATTAGTAGCATTAATTCTTCTCAGGCAATTAAAATACCTCATCACATTAAAAACCATTGCTATGCTCTACATATTTGTATCTTCTCCCATAAATCCTTATGTTGGAGTCCTTGCCTCCAGCTTGATGGCACTGGGACCTTGGGGAGGTGATTGGCTCCTGGAAGCAGACCCCTCAGGAGTGGAATCAATGCCCAGACTAAAGAGGCCTGGAAGAGACTGCTTGCCCCTTCCACCTTGGGAAGACACAATAAGAAGGTATCAGCTGTAAGCCAGAAACTGATCTGTGGTGATATTTTATCTGTGCACCCTAATAAAGCTTATCTGAGGATCAGGGGAAAAAGGCAGCCACTATAGTAAACATAGAAGTCAGGCAATGGTAGCACACACCTTTAATCCTAGCATTCAGAAGGCAGAGATCCATCCGGATCTCTGTGGGTTCAAGACCACTCTGGGAAGAGAGCCAGGTGTGCTGACACAGGCCTTTAATCCCAGCACTAACCATGAAGGTCTGGAGGTCTGTGCAGACAGACAGGAAGTGATGTAGCTGGGTGGAGAGAGGAAGTGAGATGGCAGGAGAGAAAGGATATAGGTGTGGGTATCCAGGAAGTAGTAGCTCTCTTTGGAGGCTGAGGAGTTGGTGAGGTGAGACGTGGCTGTGGCTTGTCCTAGTCCTCTGATCTCTGGGCTTTCCCCCCAATATCTGGCTCCAGGTTTTTTTAATTAATAAAACCGTTTAGCAATTTGTCTTACACTGATCCTCATCAGACTCTGCATCTGCCTTAATCTTGGACTTGCCAGCTTCCAGAATTGTGAAAACTAGATTTCTGTTGTTTGAAAGCCGCCCGGTTTGTGGTATTTTCTCACAGCAGCCTGGACAGATGGTGGTACCCACTTGCTTGGCTTTGGCTGTTGTTATTATTGTCATATGTTTTATTTCTGCATACTTTTCATCCCACAAAACATTACTGTTGTTGTTGTAGGCAGTCAATATTTATTATGTTTTACCCAGTGTTTACCTTTGCCTCCTTTACATTCCTCCCGTATTACCATGTTTCCATCTAGTACTGTTTTCCTTCTGCCTACAGAACTTCCTTTAGCGTTTCTTTTAAATAAATAGCCGCTGCCGACGACACATTCCCGCCATATTTGTCTGCCTGGGTCTTTGTTTCAAAGCTTGCTCAGTAACTCCCCTCCGGCTTTCCTTCTAATTGTAACACTTTCTGCCTAAACTTACATAAATTTGTTTTCCTACCTTCGAGAATAGACTGCCCTAATTACAGGAAAGCTTTGTGGTTTATAATTAGGAGGTCTGTGATTCGCGTAGAAGATTTGTGAAACACATTTTTTAACACAAGACTGTTGGTGTGCCAGGCAATGCACTGGTCACTGAGAGTATAAACTCAAATGAGACCTGGTCTTGACTCCTAGAAGATGTAGTGGAGGGAAAGAAGGCTAAGAATTAACGTGACAGCTCTGGGACAGAATTATATGCAGAGGATATTTTAGGAGCCAAAGGAAGAAGACCCAAATTAAAATTAAGAGCCAAGGTATCTTGAATTTTAAAGAATAGAATTTGCTAGATCCATATATCAGTTAAAATTCTGTAGGGCAGTGATTCTCAACCTTTCTAACACTGAGACCCTTTAACACAATTCCTTATGTGGTGGTGACCCCCAACCATGAAATTATTTTCGTTGCTGCTTCATAACTGGAATTTTGCTACTGTTATGAATCATAATGTAAATGTCTGTGTTTCTCAATGGTCTTAGACCGCCCCGTGAAAGGGTCGTTTGACCCCCAAAGGGGTTGTGACCGGGCTTGAGAACCACTGCTGTAGGGGCTTGTTTACGGATTTATAAATGTCATGACCGTCTTGCTGTGTCCTAAACATGGTCTTTCCAAGGGAGCACAGAGTAGGAAGGGAGAAGGGAGAGAGGAAAACTCTTGTCAGTGCTGGCTGTCTTAGATCTCCTCTTCAATGCACATAAATCCAGTCAGGGTGCAGTCACACTCTAGGATCTCTTTCAGTTTGAATGGTTTCTATAGAAGCCCTTGTTCAGCTGGAACCTCCAGTTCACTCCTGCTTGATCCGGAAAGCACCATCCCCCCACCTCTCTGTCTCTCTCTCTCTCTCTCTCTCTGTCTCTCTCCCTCTCCCTCTCTCCCTCCCTCCCTCCCCCCCTCTCTCTCTGTCTCTCTCCCTCTCCCTCCCTCCCTCCCTCCTTCCCCCCTCCCCCTCTCTCCCTCTCCCTCTCTCCCTCTCTTCTCTCTCTGTCTCTCTCCCTCTCTCTCCCTCCCTTTCTCCCTCTCCCTCTCTCTCTCTCTCTCTCTCTCCCTCTCCCTTTCTCCCTCTCCCTTTCTCTCTCTCTCTCTCTCTCTCTCTCTCTCTCTCTCTCTCTCTCTCCCTCCCCCTCTCTCTCCAACCCCCTGCCCTCTCAGAGAACCTCCAAGAAAGGAAAGGCACCAAAAAGTCCAGTTCTAAGTTCTTGGTGGCTCCCCTGAAGTTGCCCAAGACCCTGCCTAAAGTGTACCATACTTGGGCACAAATCCAGCTTGTAGAGAACAGGTCATCACCCCTCGCCTACAGGGTATTTAAACATCCTGCTTTAGTTCAGGCACTGACTTCTCCTCACTCTTCTGCCTTGATCTCTGGGGGCTGGAGAACTCACCCAGGGGGTTGCTTTGCTCAAATAAACCTGTCCTTTTACTTTTTCAATTCAGCTTGATCTGGCTTTCTGTGTTGACAGAGAAACCTATTATCGAAGTACAGAAAACCTGTTAGTCCTATCTCTAAATACAATCACACTAGATGGTAGGGAGTCATCGTATGCATGGGGTTGGGGTAGACAAAAACACCCAGTCCATAACAGATGGGTATTAGGGAAAATAAAATATTTTTAATTGAAGTTGAAGAATCAGTAAGGAGGGCAACATTAAAGATATAGGAAAGAAATAACATGGGCTGTTGGAATAATGCCCATAGAGATGAGGTGTAGTCTTGGATTCCACAGGGAAGGGGAATTGGAGCTGGTATAGATGGATCATTTGAAATTCCTTCCCAGCCTCTGAAGGCAAAGTTATGTGAGAATGAGAAATGGTCAGGAACAAAGAATTCAAGGCAAAGGATACATACCAGCTGCCCCCAGAGAGCACAGAGATGACGGCTGACTTCCCAGCGACATGATGAGATCTAACTGGTAACTTCCTTACATATCTTCAGAACCAGCCACATGCAGAAGAGCTCAAACAGGGGGCTGTGCATGGCTTTTCTTTACAGTGTCCGCTTTCAAGAGGACTAATTTGCCAGGCGGTGGTGGCGCACGCCTTTAATCCCAGCACTCGGGAGGCAGAGGCAGGTGGATCTCTGTGAGTTCAAGACTAGTCTGGTCTACAGAGCAAGATCCAGGACAGCTGGGACTGTTACAGAGAAACCTTGTCTTGAAAAACAAAAAACAAAAAACAAACAAAACAGAGAGAGAGAGAGAGAGAGAGAGAGGACTAATTTACTCTTGGAGATCAACATTAACCCCTCCTTTCCTGGAACTCGCTTTGGAGACCAGGCTGGCCTCGAACTCACAGAGATCCACCTGGCTCTGCCTCCCGAGTGCTAGGATTAAAGGAGTGAGCCACCACCGCCTAGCGAGGCCTCACTTCTTAAAGATACTCCCACCTCAACATGGCCACAGTAGAAGTCAAGCTTCCAGCACGTGATGGGCATTAGGAAAAAGAAAATATTTTTAATCAAAGTTGAAAAGTCAGTAGATCATCTCCAGCCATAGTCCTGCTTGGCCTAGAATTCTCTATGTAGACCATGAAGGTCTTGAAGTTACAGAGATCCTTCTGCCTCTATCTTCCAAGTGTTGGGATTAAAGGAATGCTCCACCATGCCTGACTTGGCCACCTATAAACGTGTGTGGCCTCTGCTTTCCTGTGTTGGCCACCGCTCCCTAGATATACTAAGGATGCTTTATTTTTTGTTCTTATCTCCTGTAGGACCTAGTTTAGAGCTAAGCATTGAGTGGATGTTTGATGTTTTATGCTCTCTGTTATCCTAGGGGACAATGTACCTCAGATTTCCAAGCTGTCCATTACAAATACCTCATTAAATAGACAGTCTGAAACAAAGAGCAGTCAGTGTCTCAGCTTGCAAGGTATAGAGATTAGGACAGATCCCTGAAGAACTGTCACCCAATAGTAAGTAATGTTGAAATATTCTGAGTATCAACATTTGGAGCTAGTGACATTCTTCTGGAAATCGAAACTGGAGTCCCATGGGATTTAAAAGGATAATTTGGGGGCCTGGAGAGATGGTTCAGCACTTAATGTATAAATGAACCATAAATGTGCAAATGTGAATGCTGTAAAGAGCACTTGTTGCTCTTTTAGGGGACCCAAGTTTAGTTTCCAGTACCCACGTGGCGGCTCACAACCACTTGTCACCCGAGCTCTAGGGGACTTGATGCCCTCTCTGGCCTCCATGAGGTCATGCACTTACCTGGCATACACTCAACAGACACATACATAAAAACCAATCTTTTAAAAAAAGACCATTTTGTTTTCCACTGTCTTTCATGATACAGCCTGCTGAGCCCATGCTTGACTCCTGGAAGCTCTTGTGAGTGGCCTGATTCTCCTGGAAGCTGGCCGCACCCGGGGTTCTGGTTCTCTCAGAAGCTCCCAAGAGTGGCCTGGCTCTCCAATGCAGCGGAAATCTTATGTGTGCAGTCTCTTCTAGAAGCCTGCAGCTTTTTTTTTTCCAGCTCCTTTTATTCCTTGAGAACCACTGATTCTCTGCTTCCTCTCTAAGACATTGCCTGTAAACCCTAAGTGCAACTACTGACCTCTCCCTCTGTGACTTTTATTTCTGTCATAGTGCCTCCTGTATCACAACAAAATTGTCTTATTTACCTAACAATCGCTGTTACAGGGGGTCTGAGGTCAGGATTCATGTCTCTGTCCCCCTGATGCCACACGTAATGGATACACAGAATTTTCCCCTTGAATGAATATGCCCATCAGACTTTCTTTGATGAATAACTGATTCTGATGGTCCTAACAAAAAATAAAGGTCTGCTGGTGACTGGGAGCAGACCAATGAAGAGACAGATGCTGGGTTTGGAAAATGGGTAAGACTAAAGGGAACTTGAGGCCTGTCAACAGAGGAAAACACATCCTCATGACCACACACCCTGGCATTCTTCATTTGGTATTCTGAGGCTGGGGGAAGTATCCCATTGAATGGGCCTGTATCACCGGCACATAGGCTGCTCTGTGGGCAGGCTGGGATGAGGTTAATTGGCCCCCTTCAGCTTGAAGGACTAGAAATCAGGGGGAATTCCCCGCTTCCCACCAAGGTTACACAATAAGGAAATAAGGAAAGTCAATTCCCATTCCCTGGAAGGAAACTGGGATGTCATCAGAAGGGGAATGACATATATTATGGTGATATTTTCTTTGTACCAAAATGTTATTTGTATGTTAATAAATAAAGTTGCCTGGGAGTCAGAGCTATTAGCAAACCATAGGAAAGCAGGGCAGTGGTGGTGTACGTTTGTGACCACAGCACCTGGTAGACAGAGCTAGGTAAGTCTATGTGTGTTCAAGGATACAGCCAGCATTGGATACACATGCCTTTAATCTCATTACCAACCATAGAACACCTGGAGGTCTATACAGACAGGCTGTAATGAGGCAGTCCTGTGGTTGGGTTTACAACCAATGAGAAGGCAGAACAGAGACTATATAAAGACTTTAACACAGGAAGTACCGGCTCCTTCGGAGAGGTAGGACCACTGCAGGAGGAAGGGTAAGGTTTTGGCTCTTAGCTCTGACCTCTTGACTTTCTTCTTTGCATTGGTTCTGTGTTTCTTATTTATACGACGGTTGGTTACATCTACAATATATCTAATAAAAAAAAAAAAAAACAAAAACAAAAACAAACAAACAAAAGACCAGTGTCTACTATTATAAGTAAGACTTTACACAAAAGGGAACCATAGGCTTAAACATCAATTTAACACTGGATGGTTTGATTTCCAGTGAATCATTCACGGCATCTAGCACCTTTCTTTATTTTCCTTGATTTCAGAGCTCTTGCATAAATTTAGTAATGTGTTACACACCCCTTGGGCTTCTGATTTACTAGTCAGAGCTGAATGATTGGACTTAATACAGAAAAGAGCTTGCACACTGCCATGGCTTCCAGGCATCGTGGAGTTTGCAAACTCTGCTACGGTTTCCAGCCATCATGGAAGTAAGCTCTTTAGCTCCCTGGAGAAGCGAAGAATTCTAAAATGAAGCGCCCTCTGCTCTGGTTTCTGCTTCTCAGCATTTCTCTTCTGTTTTCACATACTTCTGCAGCCTCCAAATTAAATCTAAGAAACTCATTCCATATTTTTCATCGTCGGCTTTGGAAAGTGAATGTTATGGATTTATGGCTTGGGTTCTTTGATGTTGGAGCGGCAGTCTACGCTTGCTTCACTTGTTTTCGCTTTTTCTACACTTATGAGCCTTGGATAACTTGATTTATTAAGACACCACAGTCAATGTAGGGGAACTGATAGCATTTGCATTGTTGGAAAGTGGAGAGTGTCCGGAAATATCAGGCGCTCGTTCCCTATGGAGACCTCGTGTCTGTTATATGTTTCCCCCACTCCCTTTGGTCTTCTGGTAAGCTTGGCATTAATTAAAATCTCAAGCTCCCATAGGAATATTTCTGATGAGGAGTTTTACAGTTATCATAATTACTAATATCAATAAGTAACATGGATGGGTTCTCCTTCCTTTCCATGTGTCAATGACAGACTAGTCATTACCTTGACGTTCATATGGTACCCCATCAAATATACATACATCTTAGGAACTAAGCACAGCTTAGGAATCCCAGAGCTAACCCTGTTGTATGTTATAAGTCTGAGGAGGAGTAAGGACTGAAGGGCATGACTGACCTTACTACAAGTGTATCTCTATCTATGTATCTATGGATTTCTCTCTCTCTGTCTCTCTGTCTCTCTGTCTCTCTGTCTCTGTCTCTCTCTCTCTCTCTCTCTCTCTCTATATATATATATATAGAGAGAGAGAGAGAGAGAGACAGAGAGCACAAAGGCCATAGTTGGGAAGTCACGAACCCCAGGCCTCTGTCTCTTTGTCATGAATTACAGAACCACTTTCTTTTCAAATTTCACCATTTGGCACACAGTATGATGTTGCCTATTATAAGTCTCTCTGGTCAACAAGAAAACAGAAAAGCAGTTAGAATTGCCAGAAAATACAAAAAGTCGTGATCTCAAAATGAAGCAAACTCCTCTATGGGATGAGTTTGTGTCAACAAAGTTTCAAGAGAGTGATGCTATCCAATTGGCAACGGATGTTTTCACAATCACTGCAAATGCTATTTTGACTTTTAAAAATAAATAATTTCCATTGACAAAGTATGTGAAACTCCATTTATAATTACAGCGGACGATGACAAAATGGCTGATCTTGGACACCAAAAAGTAGCAAACCAACCAGAAGTTAGGGAATAGGAGGGGACAGGCAAAGAGTGTGCATTTTCTTGTATTCTCCGATAGACGAGGTACTGTTTAATGGTGCTATACAAAATGGTGTATTTTTAAGGCATAAAGTAGCTAACAGAATTAAAAAATAAAAAGCCCAATTAAAGTTGTAAGGGAGTTTAAAGAGAGTCAAAATTTTTAGTTTTGCAAAACAACATTCAATAGTTTCTCCTTAAAGCTGATGAACCAGAAAACAGTATAAATATGCTGTTTAAAGTAGATAATTGACTTGGAGGTGGGGGGATAACCATAAATGCATAATACTGCTTCCTTTAAAAAGAGTGCCTGGGTTGGGGGGTCATGAAGCATTATTTTTAGTATTTATTTCATACCTTTCCAGTTAAATGATTATTTCCATGTGTACATTTTATTTTTTGTAATAAGAACCATCTGAGTACTATTCACTTCAGTAAGTTATCAGCTAGGGTTCACTCCCAGCATGCCCGTGCAGAAACGGTATTCATCAGAACAAGCAAGGGCTCTTCCAAGGCTGGGCTACAGTCCTGGGGGTGCTGGGTCAACAGTCACTGTGTCTCCGTCTCTACTCCTGCACCCTCCCCAATGTTCAGTTCTGAGATGGGAGGCAAGAGGACCCTTCTGTCTGAATGCACTTCTCCATTTATACCTTTCCAAAGATAAGGCAGGGGTTTGGCTCCCTCACCTGTGTCTTATTACTGGGGTTCCATGGCACAAGAAGCTTCAGCTTGACTTTAATGGTAGCTGGGGTGTGAGAATAGGAAGCAACCTACGGAAAGCCTGTGATATGGAGAGGTATTTGAAATGTATTATTTCTCCTGTATGTATACATGCGTAAATGGTGTGCAGGGACACGCCCCTCTCTTGAGGCAGCTAGCACTTCCCGTGACAAGAGTCAAGAAGGAGGGAAGGTGTTTCTGTAGGACACCAGCAATAATTCATCCCCCGCCCCCCCCCCCGCCCCCCGTGTGTTGCATTTGGGGTTTTTGTGGAGGGAAGGTCGACATTTATTTCATGGCTTTTGCATCACTTTTAACCAATTTTCAGTGCTTTGTGTATTGTCTGTACTTGGATAAGCATGGTAACCAAATGAGGTTAGTTTTTATGTCTACCTTTAAAAAGTTAAGAGCAAATTTGAGCAATTTTAGTTTTATAGGAAAACCGAGTAGAAGTTAAGAAAGTTGCTACACACTCACCCTCACGTCCCCTTTCCCAGATTCTCTGGGGAGAATGGCATCTTGCCTTTCTGGATAGTCAATGCTGACACAGTTTTAAGAATGAAAGCCCATAGGTGAGATTGGGGCTCACTTTTGGTGTGGTGCATTTAAAGCAGTGGCTCTCACCCCTCCTAAAGCTGCGACCCTTTAATATGCTTCCTCATGTCATGGTGACCTCCAGAAAATTATTTCGTTGCCACTTCATAACTGTAATGGGTCGCGACCCACACGTTGAGAACCACTGATTTAATTTTTTTTTTTTAATAACAAATTCATAATGTCACACAGAATAGATTCAGGACCAGAAAACGCTACTGTGTTCCACCTCTTAGTCTCTCACTCGGTTGTTTTCCCCTCACTCTGTGATTTCCCCATCCTTCTGGCTGGCCAGTCCCATTTGCCTGCAAAATGAAACCAGGGCCCCTACACCTGTTCCTTCCTCTGCTGACTCTGCTCTGGGTGATAATAGTATCATGAGTGGTCTTCAAGCACCTCATATCCTGCCACTACGGCCACTTGTCAGGGGAAAACCCAGACAGGATGAGATCCACATTCCCAGCTGTCCCTGTCTTCCAAGGAAAAGAAATCTAAAACCAGTGGCTGAAGAGTGAAATCAGATACCCCGGGGAAGGGATGGGGATGTCAGGTCCCTGGTGGTCTGTAAGAGAGGCGCCAAGCCGGGAGCTCCTAGTGCTGGGAAAACCAGCACAGACATGCAGATAATGCCCAGCACCATCCCTGCCCTGTGGGGGCCTTGAAAGGTTGAGCTGAGGATTTGTAAGGATTTGTGAAATACCATTACTGCACAGCCGTCAGGAGCAGTGTGTAGCCCTCAGGCTTCCTGGATAAAATCATGCCTGACTTCCAAGGCTGCCATGAGATGAGGAGCCATCTCTTGTGGAGACAGCTCAGAGTGAGACTCTTAAGATAATTTCTCTGCAGCGTTCTCCAATGACTTTTTTTTTTTACAGTGATAAATTTTTTTGCACCCCGAATTAGTTTTCTCCGCTGACGTAGTAAGCCAGACCAAGCCAAATTAAAAGGGACCGGGTTTAATGAGCAAAGCACTCTTGGGTGACCTTCCAGCTCTGCAGAGCTGTGTGTGTGGGAAAGGGCACGGGAGATATCACCTGGCAGGTCTGGGGCGGTGGGGGTGGGTGGGGTGGGTGGGTGGTGGGTGGGTGGGGCGCGGGGGCGGGGGAGGGGGGCGCGCTTAAATACCCTGTAGGCGTGGTCTTGAGTTTCGGGGGCGGAGCCTGGACTTTTGACAGTCTTTCTGAGGGGCGGGGTCTGGAGAAGGAGGAGTGGGGCCAAGGCGGAGTTTCCAGCCCGTCATACAGTACTCACAACAAGAGCAAATTTCATATTGGTCCTAGCACACAAGTACCTCCACACGCTGTCGCTCTCTGTGTCACCAAAGAGCTTGACAGGAACGGAGACTACAGAGCTTACTCTCTACACACTAAGTTGGGATCTGCCCGTTAGCAGGGTTTCTACGTAACTGGGATGCACATTGAAGTTTAAGAAGCTTCAGGGGAGGTGCGTGTTATTGTGGCTCATACCTTCAATCCCAGCCATTGGGAGGCAGAGGCAGGCAGAACTCTATGAGTTCTGGTCTACAAAGGGGGTTCCAGGACAGCCAGAGCTGTTGCATAAAGAAGCCCTGTCTCGAAAAACAAACAAACAAACAAACAAACAAACAAAACAAATACGAAGAAGCTTCATATAAGAAGCCAAAGATAAGTAAACCTTATCTGTGTACAACAGGTAATCTCTTTGGTGAGGCTCTTACACTTGAGGCCGGAGCCCTCTGCAAATTGTCTACACACAGAGGCCCAGGACCCTGCTTTTTTCTCCTCTCAAGCCCTCACACATAATCATAATGATAACCAGTTTGTATTATAAAGCTGTCCAGAGGCTGAGTGCTGGCCTCATGCCTTTGGATGCATTAACTTTTAAAATTCTACGCAAACTTCAACAGGGCAAGTTTCACCGTTTTGCACTTTATGTGCAAGAAAACTAGGTGCGAACTGTTCAAATAACTTTCCCTGGCCGCACAGCTCACAAAATGGAGTCATAAAAGTGTGAGGTGTTTGGAAAGAGGAGCAAGCACACCCCCTAGAATAGAAGAGTGTCAGCAGATTTCTGCATGATGGAAAGTAGGGGGAAGGGGGAGGGCTATTGAATGAAATAGGCGGGGTTAAGTTTTTTTATAGTCTGACTGGAGCCAGGCTACCTCAAAAACCCCCAAGAGGCTCAAGAGTGTGCTTGGAATCCCTGGGGCAAGGTCCAAAATGCTAACCGGAAGTGAATGCACCTTACAGTCTCTCAACCCTTAGTGCATAAAGTACAGTCAACTAGAGCATGAATGTGAAAGTATTCTGCCAGCTCCGTTCCGGAAGCTTTGAACTGGCAGTGTGGGGGGACACTAAGAACTCTCAGGTAGATGTTCTGTTCTCGTTCTTCTCTGTGGGAGGCTACGTAAAGGGTGTAGCTAAGGGAGTGGGTTCAAGGTGTGTGCGTGTGGGAGATAATGCAACTTGCAAACTAATAACTCTGACCCAGGACAACAGAGACAGAAGAAAAGGTTCCAGGGCGATCGAGAAAACATATAGAGGGGATCTCAGATAACTCAAGAGAAGAATCGAAGCCTTTTGGGGAGGAAGTTAACTCACTTATCTGAAAAGATGGTAGCGTAAGCATACAACAGACATAAGATGATAGTGGGGGACAGAATGAGAACAAACTAAAAGACTGGAAGAGTTTATAGAAGTACTTCAGTCAACTAGCTATGTCCCGATGTAATGAAGGCTCTCTAGAAGAGACTCCACTAGTCCTCAATGAATATTCTAAACGATGAGCTCCTAAGCTGAGAACAGAGGCCATTCAAGGAAGCCAACGCAATTCTAACACCTATTGAACAATATATAAATGATTACAAATGTCAACATATGGACAAATGGAAGGAACATTGATCAAGGTTATACATGAATTCAAGTCCAAACTGTAACCAACGAAAGAAAAGAAGGACGAGGTAATCCTTGTAGTCGTTTGTTTTCTGTGGCTAGAGTGAAAGACTTCCAGCTGGGTACTTTACAAAGAGGTGTATTTAGCTAACAATGGACGGTGCAAGATCAGTTCAGTCTTTGGTAAGAGCCCTTTTGGTAAAGTCATCACATGGCAGAGGAAAGGAGAGGGAGCCCGTGTGAGGAAGTGGGCACTCCATGAGACAGCTTCAGAGTATGGCAACCTACTCTGCCAAGAACAAACACGAGGCTATGTGGGAATATCATCAGTCAGCCAATGGCATGCGGGTAACAAGCCCTAGGGCATGGTCTTGTCTGCGTAAGTGACTGCTTAAGAACTGAGGAGAGGGGTCGTGGTCTACTCTCGGGTGGTCGGAGCAGAAGCAAGTGGAAGCGTGGCTTGTGGTTGGTCCTCATCACCTTGGGCAGAACGGCAGGACAATGGCAGCTGGACCAGCAGTGGCATCTACTTTGTTCTGTATTCATGAGTGTATTGTGGGTTATCACTTCAGCTAGGTTAGTACCTTCTTAGGGCAGCACCTCCAGTGACCTGATTACTTTGCACTCAGTCCCAGCTATTAAAAATCCCACCATTTTAACACCATTATACCAAAGATTGTGTCTCTAGTGCATAAATCTTGAAGCAGCAAATCATATCTATACCACAGCCATGGCCTAATTTCTGTAGAGGAGGAAGTCACGGAATACAATTTGAAGTTAGAAGAGCTCATGGGAGAAAATTTTTGGAAAGCATTTTGGCAATATATGTAGACAAACTGAGGACACCCTTACACTGTCGCAATAATTTTACTAGAGAATCCCATATAAGAGTACGAAGGCTGCTGTGGCCTCGCTCCATGTAGAGAGCCAAAGGCCTCTGGAAAGCTGCATGTCCCCGTCTCTCTGCCAGTCAGGACTGACAAGAAATGGAAGGAGTTGAGATTCTGAAGACAGCCTAGTGTAAAGACGCTTTCTGGAGGCAATAGGGGTCTCTGAGAAACTGTGGGCAAGGGAAGATGGAGCCCTGTTCCCAGGCCTGGGTCAACAAAGAGGAGTTCTGCAGGAGCTGGCAGCAGTAAAACAGACATCCTGGTGGCTGAACCCTGGGTTCCCTTGGCCCACACTTGGTCCCCTGTGAAAAGAACATCCTCCTTCCTGCCTACAGCTTCCCTGGGTGCTTTCCTCCCCTGGAGGTTTCCTGGACACTGGCAAAGCTAAGATGCTGAGGATGGCAGGGGTACCCAGAGACAGCTCTCACCTAACTAAGAGTGAGCGTCAGTGTGCAACTTTCCAGCTCCCTGACTCCTGGGTCAGAAGTGTCCAAGACTAACTCTCCATCGCTCCTCAGAGAGTCCAGTAGGACTGAGCCTCTGGTGGCTCATGGTGCTAACAGTTCATTAAGATTCTCTCTCTCAGGTTCCCTTCCTTCACAGTCTCTCAGGTTCTCTCCCTTCACAGTCTCTCAGGTTTTCTTCTTTCATAGTCTCTCAGGTTTTCTTCCTTCACATTCTCTCAGGTTTTCTTCCTTTACATTCTCTCAGGTTTTCTTCCTTCACAGTCTCTCAGGTTCTCTTCCTTCACAGTGCCTTTGTTCCCTCACTGTGCTTCCAGGCATCACCAAGCTCCTTTCTCCTTTCGAGATAAAGATCTCAAACTAAGACACCATGGCAAGGGGACTGTGTGATGGGGAGCGAGGAAGAAGACAGAAACATCAAGGTCGGTGTATTAGTTTCCTGCAGCTGCTGTAACGAATCATCACTGACTCACCATTGAGACCAGAAACCAGAAGTAAAGGTGTTGTCAGAGCTGGACTTTCTCAGGCTACAGAGAATCCTCCTTGACTTTTCCTAACCTCTACGGCTTCCAGTGTACCTTATAGCTAACACAGGCAGTCTCTGCTCTGCCTCCATAGTGCCTTCTTCCTGACCCCGGGTAGCCTCTCACCATCTTATACAGACACTATTCATTTGCTCCAGTCCAGTGTGACTCCATCTTAACGAACCACATCTACAATGAACCTGTGATGCTTAATATTGTCAACACGATCAGGACTTACCTGGAAGACAGCCTCCAGGCACACCTGGGAAGGATTATCTAGATGAGGTCAGCCTCTGAGTATGCCTCTGAGAGACTCTCTAGGTTGGGCTAATGGAGGAGGGAAGATCTGTCTTAATTATGAGTGCCACCATCCCACAGGGCAGGATCACTGACCGAATAAAGAGGGAAATGGGACTGAACACCAGCACTCATCTCCCTGTTTCCTGACTGTGGACACGATGGGAGCGGCTGCCTCAAGCTCCTTCCCCATGACTTTCCTGAGATGATGGACAGCACCCTGGACTCGTGGACCAAAATAGACCCTTCCCTCATAGTTTCCCTCGTCAGACACTTTGTCACAATAATGAGGCCAGTGACTAAGGAAAGAACCTTTCCCCGGATAAGGTCGCATTCCATGGTTCAAGGTAGACATACACTTTGGGTGGGTGGGGGAAACGACACTTCATATCGCCAACCAGCATGAGGGGTGTGGATGCAAAAGGCCTGAGTGCTGTGGAACGAGGCTTGTCCTCTCGGGATTCGACTGTAGACAGTCATGGAAGCGGGAGGCAGAGTCCATGCCTTTTCCTGCTGTGCTGCTGAGGTAGTGATGGAGAGGGAACGCTGAACACAGACAAGAAACCCACCTGAGTACTAGAACCGGAAAGGGTAAGCTGTGTCTTTGTCTCTCGGTGATTCTGGCCCTGACACCAGCTGGCCTTGCAGGAAGAGCTGATGCCCCTTTGTCACTGGGTGATGAAGTCAGAGTGGAAAGCTGCAAGTTCAGGTGGTCCCTCACCGGGCCAGCCAAGGGATGACAGCATGAGGAGCACCGGGGAGCCTGGCCTCTGCAGCGACCTCCAGAACGCAAAGGCAGAGATGAACACATCCACACATCTCTCGTGTGACCATCCCTGCCCCGGAGAAGGACATTCTAAAAAGTTCACTCCAGCCTGGCTCAGCAGGCGCGGGACAACACCATTTGTTCTGGAATGGATTTCTACTGGACAAAGGGGAGCTGGCGGCGAGAAGCTCTATTAATTCTACAAACCTACACTCTATTGAGTAGGATCTTTGCAGACACACCAGAAGTCTGGTCCATTGCTGTGAAATAACTCAGAGAGCAGTGTTGGCCTGCAGTCTCGCATGACTAAGTAAGCCAAACACAGCTGTGCAGCCCTCTGAGGGCTGAAGTGATCCCTGAAGGGCCGTGGCCCACTCCTCGCCTCCATAATTGCTTCTCCATCGTAGCTCCTAAGCTGCCAAGTGTACCATTCCATTAATACCCCACCAACACTTCAGACTGCTCACAATCTGAAATCATGTCAAAAAGATTTGAATAAAAGTGGGGTAGGGAGAATCAAGGTCTATGGTAAAATCCCTTGAAATTCAGAGTGGAAAAAATGACCAAAAGCAAGCTGTCAGAGTCCCGGCCAAGAGGACAGTTATTACAGTTTGCAGAGGCAAGCAGGAGGCATTTCTGTACAGGTGAAGAGGCCGCCAGCAGCCCCAGTATTCACAGCACCAGAGGTTTATTCAAATCCCACTTCAAATCTTGTAATCCCTCCAGTCCTTAACAGCTAACAATGACATCATCTTTCCCTTCCTTTCAGACAGAGGCCATGCTTCTGCATCCAAGCACTGCTGTGTTCTAGTGAGTGTGTGGCTTTCAGGAGGACTAAGGAAATCCAATCACATACAGAGAAAACAGAATTTTAAAAGACATGCTAACACTTCACTCCTTACTCACAGGTGCCATTGACTTTGGACCTCAGCAAAGACAGAATGTCCTAGATCACTGAGCGGTGTCTGGCGGCTGCCATACTGTTTGCAGATGTGGATGTTTGTGTTATATTGATGACATCCTTGGAAAGCAGAAAAATGACAAGTTTTCAGGGCTTTGACACCTGAACGAGGCTATACAATGGAGGCAAAACAGAGTCAGAGAACACTATTGTAGAGTTATGTTCAAAGCATGTTGCTGTCACTTGAATGAGTTGTTTTAAATTCCATAGTTCCAATCAATGGGATCTTCAAGAAGTAGAAGCCTTCAAGAAGCCTTTCTTTTCCTTTCTCCTTCCTCTGTCCATTCCATGCTGACCTATGTTGTCTCCACGTCTATCTAAGTCTGGGTGGTGGGATCTGAAAGCTCCGGTTAATATAGAAGCATTGGTTTATAGAGTTGCTCATTCATTCATTGGCTATTTCATGAGCTGTGTACTAAGCACTGAGTACTGAATAGTCAAGAATAAATGGCACTGCACTCTGTGGTTGATATATTGTGCACCCAAATAAACTTATCTGGGGGGTCAGAGAACAGAACAGCCATAATATTAAACATAGAGGTTAGGCAGTGGTAGCATATGCCTTTAATCCTAGCATTCCTAAGGCAGAGATCTGTCTGGATCTCTGTGAGTTCAAAGCCACACTGGAAACAGCCAGGCATGGTGACTCATGCCTTTAATCCCAGGAAGTGATGGCAGAAAGCAGAAAGGTATATAAGGTGCGAGGACCAGGAACTGCCTGGTTAAGCTTTTAGGCTTTTAGCAGCAGTTCAGCTGAGATTCACTCTGGATGAGGACTCAGAGGCTTCCAGTCTGAGGAAACAGGATCAGCTGAGGAATTGGCGAGGTGAGGTGGCTGTGGCTTGTTCTGCTTCTCTGACCTTCTAGCGTTGACCCCAGTACCTGGCTCCAGGTTGGTTTTTATTAATAAGACCTTTTAAGATTCGTGCTACAGGACTCCTCTTGTCCCTGGACCTTCTCAATCCATCGACGGTAATAGCCTTTGGAACAAATACATTGCAAAATACAAAGATGGCGGAGGGAGCCACTCACGGTGCCAAGGCAGCGTTTCCCAACAGTTCCAGAGAACCACCCTTGTACACACATTTTCTGAGCCATAAAATATTCTTACAGATCACTTTGAGTTAGTTTTGCAGTGTTGAGTTAATTCAATGGAACGAGGAGGCGTCTTTTTGTGCCAAAAAAATACCCTTATGTCAGAGAAAGAGGGGTGGGTAGAGGAAAGGAGAGGGAGAGGAGAGGGAGAGGAGGGGGAGAGAG
>CABHPP010001404.1:28581-38625 GCA_902168425.1 Peromyscus attwateri
TCCTTCCTCCCTTCCTTCCTTCCTTCCTTCCTTCCTTCCTTCCATTCTGTGTTCTTATGAATAATCTTCATAAACAGAAAATGCCTGAATTTACTTCTTACATTTCTTTTGATTACCATTATATCTGGTTTTATTTCTGATGCCTTATTGGGTGGCTTCTGTTGTATCTGTCCTGTCTTGTTTATTCTTTTTCTTTTCCTCCTTACTTGATGATGAATTGAATTTTAGTATTTTTCTCCTCTGCAAGTCTGGATTTGCACATTATATTTTGTGTCTTTTCCATCACTGTATATTCTAGGTATTTAATGCACTAGTTTTACTTAAATATATTAGTTTTGAATTTTTCTTCTCTTCCTGAGATATGCAAGGATTTTAAAACTTTTTTGACTTTAGTAACCTATTTTCCAATTTATTTATTTGATACTAAGTTCTAGTTTATTCTTAAAATTTATAAAATAAGTGCAGTATTTAACGCATTATGAACAACACACTGTTTACCGTCTTAGTTAGGGTCTCTACTGCTATGATTAAACACAACTAAAAGCAACTTGGGAAGGAGAAGGTTTATTTCAGCTCACGGTTCCACATCACAGTTCCACATCACAGTTCCACATCACAGTCCATCCCTGAGTGAAGTCAGGGCAAGAACTCAAGCAGGGCAGCCACCTAGAGGCAGGAACTGGAGCAGAAGCCGTAAAGGAGTGCTGCTTGTAGGCTCACTCCTCATGGCTTGCTCATCTTGCTTCCGCATAGCAACCAGGACCATCAGCCCAGGGGCAGCATGGCCCACAGTGAGCTGGGCCCTCCCACACCAATCATCAGTCAAGAAAATGTAGCATAGGCTTGCCCACAGGCCCATCTGGTGGGGACATTTTCTCCATTGAAGATCCCTCTTCCAGATGGCTTTGGATTGTGTCAAGCTGACATAAAACTAACCAGCACGGTTACCACTTGTTCTTGTAGTCTAGTCTGTTTCTCTTGGAACGTACTCTTGTAGTTTCTCCTGAGTATCTTTTGGTATTAAATAAACTCTTATTATTTCTCTATTTCATGTAGGTTTTTGACAAGTTTTCTGGGTATAAAAATTTTAGATTGACTTCTTTTTTCTTACATATTGTACATATTAAATATTACTCTGCTTTGCCTTTTAATATGTTATAGAACACTATTTGCTGTTTCTTGTTATTTTATACCTTTCTTGGTTTTTTGTTTCATTTTTTTTTCTCAAGAGAGGGTTTCTCTGTGTAACAGTCCTGGTTGTCTGGAACTTGCTCTGTAGACCAGACTGTCCTTGAACTCAGAGATCCACCTGCCTCTGCCTCCCAAGTGCTGAGATTAAGGGCATGTGCCACCACCACCCTACCCTGCTTCCTTTCTTTCTCTCTGAGGTAGAGACTCACTGTGTAGATCAACTGGCCTGAAATTTGCTCTGTAGCTCAGGCTGTCCCTACACCGGCCCTCATGCCCCAGCCTCCCATTTGCTAGGATTACAGTTGTGCACCACCACGCCAAGCTTCTTTTGGCTTTCTCTCCAGATGTTATATGACTTTCTTTATATCTTTGCGGTCCCTTTATTCTCTTACAGTGATATATTATTTTTTGGGATTGGATCAGCTGGTTTCCTGGATACTAGATCTGAGAATCTTCAGTAATTCTGGAAATAATGAGGATGCCTGTTAGACTTACAGTAGACTTTCCCCATTTAGCCTCTAGGTTTCTTAGTCACTTTTTCATGTATTCTGTCTTTGTGTGTCTTGACTAACTCTGAATAATTTCTTCACATCTCATTACCAGTTTACTAACTCTCTTTTATCTGTTAAAGTTCTGGTTTATAGTACCACTTCAGAGTTTTTAATTTCTAGAAATTCTATTTTTAAAAAATTCTTTCCTGTTCTTTGTTCATATTTTCAAACTTTCATTTCTAAAAACAAATGAAAAGTATTTGCAGTCTGAGTCCAATGATTTCAAAACAGGAAATTTTTTTTTTTTTTTTTTTTTTGGTTTTTCGAGACAGGGTTTCTCTGTGTAGCTTTGCGCCTTTCCTGGAACTCGCTTGGGAGACCAGGCTGGCCTCGAACTCAGAGAGATCTGCCTGCCTCTGCCTCCCGAGTGCTGGGATTAAAGGCGTGCGCCACCACCGCCCGGCTCAAAACAGGAAATTTTTTTGTGCACTCAATTCTGCCAACAGTCATTCACTGTGCCTTGTTTATGGGGCTGATGATTTTTGATGCTGACGTGGTGTTCTTGGTACTCATCTGTAGGGATTCTTTGAAACTTGAGCTGTAGTTGACGACTGCAGAAAAGATCTGCACCAGTCCTTAGCTGCCTGAGGACACTGTGCCTTGGAAGTGCTTTGAACTAAATTCTCCACTGGTGTTCAGATCACAGAGATAGTGCAAATTCAGGTAAAAAAAAAAAAAAAAAAAAAAAAAACAAAAAAAACTATACAAAGACCAACTCCATCCAGTATGACGTCTCCTTGATATCCCTTTCGAAACGGAACACGGGAAGCTCATTTCTAGTCTACTCTAAAATGTATGACTCATGGGATCCAGCTTCAAGTGAAGGTTTCCTCTTTGATCCCTTATCTTGGTTGGTCCTGAACCTCCCTCCACAAGGGGAGCCCAGGTCATTAGGGGCTGACAGTCCTCTAGAAGTCATGCTCCAGGGCGTTGTTGGCTTCTGTAAATTCATTACTTCCTTTCAGTTGTTAGAGCACTTAAAATCATGATTGCAATCACATTTTATACTACACCCAAAATCTAGCTGGTTGTATTTCTAAGAAGGACAGTCCTTATGCCCCCTTTGTGTGGATGACAGGCTTCCTGGGAAGGGATGGTTTCTTATTAACTTTGGTTTTATTTCCTATGGGTTTCCTCTGCAAATCCTAGTACAGGGTTTGGACAATCAAATGTTGTGACAGTTCCTTTTATCTGTCACCTTTGCCAGGCCCTGGTGCCAAGTTGTTTGGTGAAATGTCAGTATGGATGTGGAAGTGTTTTAAAATGAGATTTAACATTTACAAACACAGACTTCGAATACAGAGGATTGCATTACCTTTCATCGAGCAAAAGAGCCTTGTCCAATCCATCGGAAGCCCCGAGAGCAGAACTGAAACTGCCTTTAGGAGGAATTCAGCCTCAAGACTGCAACACAGAAATCTTGCTTTCCTTTCTAGCTCGCCGTCCTTGCCATGCAGATTTCAGAGCTGAGATGACATCATCAACTCTTACCTATATTTTGGCTCTTCAGAGTCCAGGTTTATCAGGTCCACAGTCACTGATCCAGTTTTTTGGAAGAGAGCTCTCTTTGCATATTTGAAAACACCCCTGTTCAGTTCTGTTGTTTTTGTTTTTGTTTTTTTTTTCAAAGAACTCTGGCCAGTGCAGAAGTTCAAGAAACACGAACTTGTGAACAATGGGTGTCAAATAAGCACTTGCTATTTAATTATTTAATTCATCCAAACTTCTAGCCCGGGGCTTTCCTCTTTTCTAGGTTTTGCCACTGCTTAGGAAGATTGCTTATCTCTGCTTCTGTTGTGTTGTAATCCACACAGCCATAGACCCTGTCCTTCAATGGGGCCCAAGTTCCCGTGATAAGAAGAACCTCTGTCCTGAGCTCAGAATCAATACTGCAGCTTAGAGCCGCTGTGAGTTGCAAGAGACACCTAGGAGGATGCCAGGGCCTCCGGGACGCCAGTGTTCCCAAGGTGACAGCACACAGTCCTGTGCAGGTTCACACATCGCTGGCTAATTAAACACACAGTTCAGAAGCATTTTCAGGCCACATCTCTCCACAGTCACTTTGTGATCTAGACACTGGGTACCTTCGCTATCAGGTTGGAAGAAACTTTAGGGATTTAAAACAAATAATGAAAGTCAAAAGATACCAGAAAATAAGCCATATTCAGACTTTCTGAAGGATGGAACCTTCTCAAGTTTACCTCTCCTTCTCCAAGTTCATCACAAATGCTCGCTTGACCCCCTACAGAGTTTGGAACATCTGTCTACCTTGTGTTACAGAAGGCCTGGCTCCTGAATGTCACACGTTAGTGCTGGCTAACTCCAAGGTGATTACAGTTGTGTTAATTAAGTTAAGCAAAGCTCTTATTTGCTCTGTATCGCTACAAAATCAAGGCAGCTATCTGTATTCATTCATTTAGTATGATTATTCCTCCACAACAAGGACCTGGGGCCAGATTAGAGTGACAGGCTGTTCTGACATGTGAAGGTTCGAAACTGTCATCCCTTGGAATGTTGTGGTGAGGGTGTCTTTCACTCTAGGCTTTGTTCAATATCTGAATTGAAGGGTGTCAAGACAGACCACATTTGTGAAAACTCATCCAACTATACACTTTAGACTCCTACCCTTTACTATATGCTGTATCTCAGGAGAGAGGGGATGTGAGGGAGAGGGAATGATGATGGTGGTGGTGATGATGATGGTGGTGATGATGATGATGGTGGTGATGATGGTGATATGATGATGGTGATGGTGGTGATGATGATGATAGTGATGATGATGGTGGTGATGATGATGATATGATGATGGTGATGGTGGTGATGATGGTGATAGTGATGGTGATGATGATGATGTCCTTAGTTCATCTTTTTGTGGTTTGGGAGCTAAAAGCCATCAAGGGCTTACGTGTACTGTGCAAACACTCTACCACTGAGCTACATCCCCAGTACATGGTGTCTCCTGAGTTCATTGTGTATCTTTGTGGGGCTGGAGGAACTAAGAGATTTGAATCCAGGGCCTCTGAGTGCTAGGCAGGTGCTCTGCCACTGATCCAAATCTTCAGACTCTTTCTGTTTTTACTTTGAGACAAGAGCTCACACACACAGTTGCCTGAGCTGAGGCCCCTTTGGGCCTTCTAAGTGGCTGGATTAAGTGCATTGCAGGCCTGCACCACCAGTTCTGGCTTCATCCACATTTGAGTTTCTATTGCCATCTGCAGAAGCACTCCTGTGCCCCTGGGTCTGGCCTTCTCCACCCAGTTTCCATGTATCTCTCTGACTTCACCCACATCACAGCAGCCTTGATGGCAACATCATCCGCATTCTGCTCCTCACCATCTAAAGGCCATCCCATCAGAACCTTCTTCATGACTTTTAGGAACATTTAGGGTCAGGACAAGGGGAAAGAAAAAAATCCAGGCCTGTAATCCTAGCTACTCTGGAAGACAGAGGCAGGAGGATTGCAAGATCTGGTCTGCCTGAGCAAGTTCAAGGGCAGCCTGGGGAACTAAACGAGACCCTGTCTCAAAATAAAATTTCAAAATGAAGAAAGGACTGGGTATGTAACTCAATGGTAGAGCACATGCCTAGCTCTAGGTCCTGTAACTCTAGGTAGAGCACATTCACAAGGCCCTAGGTACAATAGCCAGCACGAAAACAAACCAAGACAGGAAATGCTGGTCTTGCCCTTGCCCGTGAGGCAGACACGCATCCACATCCACCGGCCGCTCTATCTGCCCTGGCATCTTGACAGGCAGCCTCTGAGCACTGGAAGGGCCTCCTTGACTTTCTCAAAGAACGTCTGTTCTTTCAAACGCCTGTCAGGCTAGAGCAGATATTATAAAGCTTGCGCAAAGGCAAATATAGGGCCCGCCTTGGGGCCATGCAAAGACTGAGTTTTGATTTTTATCTTCTGATTTCCTCAGCATAGCTAATGTTATGTTTCTGGTCAATAGACATGAAGGTGGAATTGCTCTGAGCCGGTCCGTTTCATCCCATGGCCTGCTGACCTTGACTGCACTTTCATGTCCATTCACACAGAGTTTACTGTAAAATGAAATTAAAACAAACTGGAGTCTCTCCAGAAAGGCACCGTTGGAAATATCTGTGAGAGGAGAAATACTCACTGCAGCCTTCCTGCGTTCCCAGCCATCCCTACTCTCTTTCCTCTAAGCTTGCACCCTCTCCTCCAACTCTGCAGTTCAGATGAGGGGGGAGGGGAGGGGAGAGATGAGCTACGGGGGCCATGCATGTTCGTAGCCAGCCCTTCACCACCTCACAGCGGCCAAACATCCTCTTCATTTTTCAAATGAACTTTAAAAGCAAACTCATTCCTCACCTTTCGCACATTTCAAAACGGCCCGAGTCACCTGATTGTGACCCTGGGAGCCACATAATAAAATGTTCTCCTGCCCTCAGAGTTGAAAGTGAAAACTGAGTGGGACCGAGGCATCTGTGGACAGGCGTAGTTTGGCATCTTAATAAATGTCTTAAAATTTGGAATGGAACCTTGGCTTTTGTCTGTAAACCCTCGGGGAGAAAATGTGAACCCATTTCCTCACTGAAGAAATATCACAGCACTTGACAGGCTGGATTCTTTGATCCTTAAGCATTGTGCTCTGTCCCTCCTCTCCCCGAACCTAACTGAGGCTTTGTAACCTGATGCCCTATAAAGAGCTTTTTTTCTACAAGGGCATAAAGAGATGTCCTTGCTTAATATTAGCGCTGTCCCCCCATTACCCTCGTCCAAAGCCCTGTCCCCTCCAAAGGCGTGCACAGTAAGGCTTGGCTGGCAGGAAAATCTGGTCCAGCTGTTTTGAATTAGTGGCATGGGGAGGCTTCTTTATAATATATGACTTAATCAGTGTCCCTGAAGTAAACAATCCAAACTGAAGCTGGCAAGGACCAGAATTTGGACTACATCAACCTCCTTTGGCTTTGGAGCAGAGGCAGAACTTGAGACTCATAGGTGTGTTAGAGGTAATTGTTACAGAGGGGTAACAGTGGTCCTTGGCCCTCCGTGGGAATGAAGCACGGCAGTCATGTTAGTAGAATCTCCACACAAAATACAGAATGCCAAGTGGAGTTTGAGTTGCAAACAGATAACAGATCATCTTTTTAGTACAAATGGCCCGGCTATCGCTTGGTAACCACAGTGCCATTGAAACTCTGAAACTGAAGAAGGCATTGTGTTCTTCACGCTGCCTCTTTCCACCAAGGCGAGGATAGTAAGCTTCAACGGGACTCCATCTGAGTCATATCCACGTCTGTTGATCCATGATTTCTCCTTGACACAAGTTTCCCGTCACTTATATCCCAGTGGAGTTAGAGTTAGCCTCCCAAGTGCAGAGGTACCACCACCCCACAAAACAGAAACAGAAAGGCAATGCTGTCACTGTCCCAGTCAGTTCCATTACCTCTCAGACCTTAGTTAACCTACCGGCTGAATTACTTAATGTTACCCAGAGGAATAACACCCATTGTTAAAATGAAAAGAAACAAAAAAGTGTGCAAGAATAATATTTGAGTTGTTCTGGTTTCTCCAACTGCTAAGTTTTAGAGAATTGTATTCTGAGTTTCAACTTTACTGCAAAGATTCCTCATAAATCCTTTCTGTCCTTGCTGTTGCTGCAGGGCTACATAGAAACCGGCTCCTGAGAAAAGAGGTGGAAACGTCAGAGTTGCCTGCTATACTAGCGAGGAGGGAGTGGAGGCCTCAGAGAGGTTGTAATGTTAGGATGGATTTACTGTGTAAGACTTGGGAACCTGCATCTGCGCTGAGCCCTGGGGAGGACTCAAGCTTGTTCTCACCGCGGGAGTGGGGAATGTGTAGGTGCAGGAGCATTAGGATTTTTGAGCTTGGTGATCAATGGTAAGAAACACAGTGTAGGGCTAGAAGATTCCAGAAAGGCCCCTAGTTCTGAGACCTCACCACTCCATCTGCCCTAGACTACTTTCTACTCTGTATATGATGGTTAAATTACAAAGGCTAGGGAAGTTTTTTCTTGGTTTTTTTTTGTTTGTTTGTTTGTTTTTTTGTTTTTGTTTGTTTGTTTTTTTGTTTTGTTTTGTTTTTTAGCTCACGGTTCTGGACACTAGGAAGTCCATGAGAGTGTGGCGCCAGCTGGGAATGGCCTCTTTGCTGCCTCACAAAGGAGGGGGAACCACAGGATGAGACGGCTCAGGCGCATCAGACAGAACCTGCTTTTATAACAAAGCCACTCTCAAGAGAACCCTTTAACTTATTAATGCACAACTCCATAAACACATGAATCTACAGACGAGGGCAGAGCCCTGGTGGTCTCCCAAGGCTGCACTTCTCAACAGGGCTGCTTTGGAGACAAAGCTTCCAACACGCAGGGTTTTCTACACACACACACACACACACACACACACACACACACACACACACACACATCAGATGGCTCCAGGAACAAATTCCAACTGCCTGCTGTGTGTGACTCACCTGTAGAATGGGTAGAATTGGTAGACGCTCCAATTGTCATCATTTTGCAACACTGCCTCTGTAAAAACTTTGGAACCTGGGCTGGAGAGATGGCTCGCGGTTAAGAGCACTGGCTGACCAGGCGGTGGTGGCACACACCTTTAATCCCAGCACTCAGGAGGCAGAGGCAGGTGGATCTCTGTGAGTTTGAAGCCAGCCTGGTCTACAGAGCGAGATCCAGGAAAGGCACAAACCCTGTCTTAAAAAATAAAAGCACTGGCTGTTCTTCCAGAGGTCCTGACTTCAATTCCCAGCAACCACATGGTGGCTCACAACCATCTGTAATGAGATCTGGCGCCCTCTTCTGGCAGGCAGGCAGAACACTGTATACATAGTAAATAAATCTAAAAAACAAAACAAAACAAAACAAAACAAAAAACAACTTTGGATCCTGATGGCAGTGGAACCCAAGAAGGGAACTTTTTGGATCAGCCCAGCCAGAGATGTAGCTAACAGACCCAACAGGAATAAAAAGTTATTGGATGCCGGGCGTTGGTGGCTCACGCCTTTAATCCCAGCACTCGGGAGGCAGAGGCAGGCAGATCTCTGTGAGTTCGAGGCCAGCCTGGGCTATCAAGTGAGTTCCAGGAAAGGCGCAAAGCTACACAGAGAAACCCTGTCTCAAAAAACCAAAAAAGTAAATAAAAGTTATTGGAAGCTTGTCCAGTGAGATGAAAGAAAGGGAAGTGCGCATGTGAGCACACACACACACACACACACACACACACACACACACACACACACACCTGCCACAGCCGCTTGTTAGGAAGGACAGGGAGTTTGAGGGTTAAAGAATGTCTCAAGAAATGCACTAGGCCCTGAGGGAGGGAAGGCCTTACAAACAGCAACCAGAAGGGAATGCTGGCATATTGAAAATCCAGGTAAGACTTTTCCAGAGGCGCAGCCAAGACACGGAATCATGACCCAGAGCCCACAGGACAAAAAAAATGACTTCAGCTGGAAGGGCCAGTTCCACACAGAGGGACGTAAGAAATGGCAAGAAGGGACATTCTATGGCGGTGCAGAGAGTGACCTGCTGACCTGGAAAATTTGTAAGGAAAGGGTAGATGTGTTAAAATCAACATGGGAGGCAGGCGCAAAGCTGAGTGAAAACTAGCATATAGGAAAGAGAGGGCTATAAGTTTGAGAGAGAAACACTAAGCAGGCAAAGATACATAATTTAACATTTTATTTTTATTTATTTATTCCTGTTCCCACATTTTATTGTATTTTCCTGGCAGGCAGCCTGCACTCTGGTAAGTCTGGGGGGAAGGAGGGATTGGCAGAATAATGTGGCTATGGGGATTTGAGTCTTATTACTTGGTGCTCCTAGCCTTGGGTAGACATTCATAAAAATTACATGCTATAGTGGCAGGTCATTTTTTATAAAAATGAATCTGGAGCTTCAGATTTAGGACAAAGGTGAGGGTTTCAGATTAGTCAGGAAATGAGGAAAAATAGGACAAAGGCACCAAGCAAGTGGGGGTGCTGCTTGGAACCCCTGGGTCTTGGAGTCGGAGAACCTAAGAGATACGCCCACTAGGAGATCCCTGATGGGTGGCAGACCTTTGTTTCTTGGAAATTGTCTTTGGATGCTTAATCCCCCAGGGGACTTCCTACTGAGTTAACGTTGTGGGGCACCCCGGCATGGTTGGGACTGTGTTTGGGTTTAGGGTCTGCCTTTCCTCCTCCTCCTCCTCTTCCTTCTCCTCTTCCTCCTCCTCTTCCTCCTCCTCTTCTTCCTCACCTTCCACTCCTTCAACCTGTTTGCACTCACTTTTTTTTTTCACTGTAGGAAAG